>CAIGRN010038546.1:0-11129 GCA_903798345.1 Fraxinus anomala
CAAAAAAAAAAAGTAAAAAATTAAAAAAAAACTTAAACTGCCTGCACAGCAGGCAGCTACAAATTGTAGCCGGTCCCAAGCCCGGATAAAGGAGGAGGATTTTAACTTTTATAATTTATTTAATTTACAACACAAAATGTACAAATTCCAAAAAAAAAAAATCGAGCCGGCCCGGCTAAGGCTCGGGCCAAGCCTTTTTTTCCTCGGCCGGGCTTTGCTTGGCTAGGGCCCAAAAAAGTTCGGGCTTGGCCCGAGCTTTTTTTTTCGGCTTGGGCTCGCCTTGGCTCATTGACATAGCTAGCAGGGCAGCTAAAAATTTTCAAAATTTTTTATTTATTTATTTTTTTTATTTTGAATTATAAGGCACGGGCCGGCCCGGGCTCGGTGCCGCCGAACTTTTTTGCCACCCCTACCTCTGACTTTGATTCTAAGGAAATTAACCCACCTTTGTATTTTATACAAGTTAAAGTTATATATTATTTTAGCTTCCTTATTTAATTTTTTATTTAACTTTTTGAGTTTTGGTCATAGCTTTGTGGCATTGACATTACTCTAGTTTTAATTACACTCTATCTGGGAGTCTATTCATTTGATAGCATTGCAATATCAACTGAATGACAGGGAATTCTCTTTGAAAGTCAACAAAGCCTTTTTTTTAGGTATAAAGGTGTTTCTGAATGTTTCTCTCTGCCCCTTGCGTTTTTATAATCACAACTTTAACTGTGTTGTGAATGATTGCTTAGAAAATTGTTCATGGAGAATTCAGTATGGATTTTACTTAATAGTGGTTTTATCGTGTTAACATGAAAAATACTAATTAGTAGCTTCACAAGAGCTTGTTTGAACCAGTACATTTTATTAGAAAAGTTACTAATAAGTAGTTTTTCCTGAAGCTATTTGATATGGCACATTTTAAAATTTTTTGAATACTTTCTTTTTTCTAGGTATTACACTGAAAAATCAAGATCAAGGTTCTGTGGGGACCCTTGTTGATGTGGGGCTTAGCATGGTTTGGTTTATTTGCACTTAATCTTGTTCCATGCAGTTGTTAGTAATTGATATGTTTGGATGTTTGTATAAGCTTCATTTTTGGTTAACTTTTAGCAAGGCACAAGAATTCTGTGTGTCAGAAAACCTTTTTCCTTTCCCTTAGTTGATTTCTTCTCCTTTGATGATCACACAACTATCTGATGAACCTTTTCCAAATAATTTGGTTGCGGTGATGTAACCTCTCTCTATGAACCTTTTCCAAACAATTTGGTTGTAGTGCTGTAATCTTTTTCTCCGTTCTGCTCAATGTACAGTGGGAGCTATCAATGGATAAATATTAGGGTTTTGCCATCTTTTGTGAGTTCTAAATCTGCTGGTGTACATGCAGCACCATATTCCGATGACATTGAGGATTCAATAGAAAACACTAACAGAATCCTAATCTATTATTCTTGGCACAATTTTGAACTAAACTGGCCCCAAGTTGAAATTTCAATTGTCGAATTAATAAAACATTAATAAAACAAAGGCCATTACTCAATCCAGACTGTTTATCATTTCCTTTTTCTGTTGCTTCTAAACATTCCTCTCTTTGGTTGCTTTCAGCCGATATTTAAGTTTGTTTACTACTTAATTTCTTCCTCATGGTGTTGTCAATGAGATGAGGGAATGAAGCAAAGATGACTTGCATCTCTATTAAATAACTATAATTTTGTACAGGTCGAAGGAAATACATGCACGCATTACACCTCACTATAGCTTAAGCTTTTTAGGCTGGATGATCAGTTTGAATTGGTAAGAAAGCAGGCGAAGGATCTGACTTTAAATCTTAACTCTACCTAGTCATAACGTTAGTTCACGGTCTTTCAAAATGAATATGGTCTAGAGACTGAATATCAAGGTTCAAGTGGCACATACGAAGATCAGTATAGGAATAAGCTCATTAATTTGTAACAGCTTGAGCTTTTTGCTTATTTAATTCGGATTGCTTACAAGAATGAATGCCATATTGAGCAGAATGTTATGATTGATAAAGTCATTGAGCCGGGAAGAAGAGTAACAGTAGCTATGGGAACAAATTATAATCTAGATGCAGGTCAGTTTACCAATTTTATATTGATGAAAGCACGCAAGATGAATGAATTCCACCATGCATATTTTACTCTTCAGGTGTGCAAATTGTTCCATCTTCCAGGCCTAGGGAAGAGGGAATGTACTGGGGATATAAAGTACGATATGCTTCGAACATTAGTTCTGTATTCAAGAACTGCCCATACAAGGTATTTTATTCTTTCTGCGCACGTTTTGGTCTGTTTGAAAGCACAACATGTTTTGTTCAGTCACTTTCAGGAGGGCTCTGCGGCTCTGCTCATCCCACCTACTCCAACTTTTAAAGCTTTAGCCTATTAATTTCTTATAACTCATTGATAGGAAGGGTATGATTATCGGATGGGCACCTCCGAACATGGTTTAGTAATAAAGTCTTCAGAACTGTCTCTGCCATCATTCAAGTATGTTTTAATGACCTGGTGGATTCATACTGATTTGTGCATGTAAAGCTGCATCATTTTTCTTGGCAAGTTTGTTTTATTTACAAGTCTAACTTAAACATATAATTCTGAATATAATATGGACTGATTTTGTTGATAAAAATAACATAATATTTAGGCATCTTTTAATTGCTTTTGGTGGAGTTGCTGGGTTGGAAGAGTGTTTCGAAGAAGACAATAATTTGAAGGTACTGTACGTAGGAACCTCTCTTATTATCATAAATCTGGGTTATGTTATCTTGAACTTGTTCCTATTTTTTATGCTCGCGTGAGATTATCACACACCTTGCGAAGGAATCTCTGCGTGTAATGAATTTGGCAGGCAAGTCGTTTTAGAAATACCAGATTTCACCAGGATCCGACCTTTACAAAACATGAGTTCTATGGAATGAAAATCGATTCAATTAGACTAAAATTTTTCATATTTCTGATTTACAGGGGAAAAATGTGCGCGAGGTGTTCGACTTGTATTTGAACACATGCCCTCATCAAGGAAGTAGAACAATTCGAACTGAGGTACTTTGTGCAGTTTTTTCTCAAGTCATCAAAAGGGGAACATTTTCCCACCAATGAATGTATCCAGAAAATTTACGCACTTCTGCAAACAGGAAGCAATCCTCATATCTCTTCAGTATTTTCAAGAGCCAATCAACCGTGTTTCACGCAAATACGAATTTAACTTAATTGCTTGACCCGTTGAAGAAAAGAAGTTGGTAGCTTGAGATGTTGGGAAAGACGCCAAGAAGGTGAGATCCTTTTACAAATGCTTTGAACCTTGAGGAATATGTATTGACTAGTAGATAATCCATTGCTGTCTCATGGGAAAGATTCGATAGTATTCGACATTATTGAAGTAGAAATTGTAGTAGGCATTAAGTTTTCTGCTTTTCTTAGCTTCATGAACTGTTAGTTCCAGCTTTTGTTAGTGTGGACCAAGTGCCTTTGTATGTTATGCTTTGAGCCTTCTATGTGTTATATTAACCGAGTAAAACTGTTGTTTGTTCTTTATGATTTATACGCAATTGCATTTCATTACGCCATTTAAGATTCTTCTAAATACGAGGAGGGCGCCATTTTATCGCCTCTTTCTTCCCGGCAATCTTACCCTCAAAAAGCAGGGACAGTTTACGTTGTTGAAGCATGACAATTTTTCCTTTAACCTAGCTTCCATCGAGACTAAATTTCAGTAAATAGAGAGAAGAAATCTGTTATTGAGAGGGGGTTTTGAAGCCAAAATTCAATAGTAATAATTTTTTTATAAGCCAAAATTCGAAAATAATATCAGACAGTTTTTGATTGCTATCTTGAATTCTCAAAAGTATCCCTAGAAGAACTAGGTTGATAATATGGACAAAATCAAGGATTAGATTTGTTTTTGTGTATAGTGCCACAGGTTTGAAATAAAATTTTAGTAACCAATTAAGAGTGAAGCATAGCTTGACTTTGGAACACCTTTTATCCTCGTTAAATAAACTGTCGGCGAATGTGAGGATGTAATTAGAGGCGTAAAACAGTCTAGCTCATCTTTTATATGGTCTCAAAACAATCTTAAAAATGTGAAGTGGACACGACATTCAGGTCCAATACTGATATTATTGATGGTCCCTAGACTTGAGTGGCGTGTTAATATGTGAATGGAACATGTAACCCGATCAAGAATAAAATGTTCGTCTATTATAATGCGAAGTTACTTGTCGGTCCATAATTCGAGAATCGTATGAAGAGATTGATTGAGTTTAAACGTTTCACATGTTTTCACATTAATATAATAATAATAAAATCTTTATTTTCTAACTGCATAATGTATGAATACTTTTTGAAGAATTTCAGAACTTCTTAGTAACAAGCCACAATCAAGATTTTGATTTAAGAATTTTCCAAAAAAAAGAAAAAAGAAATAGGAATTTTGATAGAGAAAAGGAAAACTTGTACATTGATCTCCTTTATGTAAAGGCTCAATCTTGGTAGATAGACAAGAAACAGTTGGTTGAAGTAGTCAGGTGATATTTCAAGAGGCAACTGCATAATTAGTACGTCATTTTTCAATAATCAACTAGTACAGTCAGTGGCGGAGCCATGGCGGCCCAAGAGCTGGCTCCTGTTGAAGTTTTTTGTCCCATATATTGGGCAGCCGTGCGCACTGCCCTGGCTCTGCCACCGAGTACAGTCATATTTTAATAGGCTATATATCAGTAAAAGGTGAACGCACAGTAGTTTAATAAAATGAAGGAAAAAGCCATATGCAATGAAATGATGGATCAAATCACTATGAAATGAAAGAAGCCAATTGCTTGATCAAATCCTTTGCTTTCTCAGTATGAGGATCCAATACATGGAAGCAATGATCTTCTCCATCAACCACCACCAGCTGAACTTCACCATTCCACCCGCTTTTCTTCACAGTTTCAGTATAAAGAATCCCTCTTGGCGTCATAAGATCCTTCTCTGCTAAACAAACCAGCACCCTCGAACACTCCAGCCCGGATAAGCTTGGCGCATCCTCGGAAAATGGATTGATCAATGGATTGTCAATCCCGCCAGGGGCCGATGGATAAACACATGACCAAACCCTATTAGCCAAGTGCTGTCCATCAAAATTCTCTTCTGATTCCGATCCAATTGGCTTTGATCCCCAGAAGAAAGGATGGGATAGAAATAAACCCAAGATTTTCACATCCCCAGGCAAAGGTTCCACCCCAGCTCGGATAACAATATTGTGTGCTATATTGGCTCCGGAGCTATCACCGCCAACATATAATTTACCAAAATCGCCATGTTTAGTAATCCATGGATCCTTTACGATACTAGTATCAGCAATAACGTGAGAAGCCACCCATTGAAGGGCTGTCCACGAATCTTGATAGGCTATAGGCAGAGGGTGTTCAGGGGCGAGCCTGTAGTCAACGGAAATGATTAAAGCTTTTGCTTCGGCGGTTAATATGTCAGTGAAAGGGTGGAAGACGGAAGAGTAGGGAGATTCGATGACGAATGCACCGCCATGGAGGTAGATTAAAACGGGGAGTTTTTCGTCCGGGTCTGTCAGCTTTGGGAGGTATAATCTGGCTTTGACCTCCGGTGAAATGCTTATGTCTTTAGAGGCTACGCCGGTGGTTTGGTCCTCCAGCGACGGAGGGACGTGGGACGTGCCCATGAGCCGCTCTACGGAGCCATCTTTGTAGACTTTGATGAGCGGAGAGAGGTCGTCGAGCACTTCTTTGGTGGTGTTGGAATCCATGGGAGTGAGCTTAATCACAGTCTTGATTGGCACATTGAATAATTCTCTCAATTATGTGTAGAATTTGGACAAAAGTATAGGTAATGGTCAGGTTAGGTTAGGTGTCACCTACTCATCTTGACCCACCATTTTGTGAATGATTGATTATTATTTGAAAAATGTTATGGGTTATATTATAAGTGTCGATATAGGTGTTCATCATGGACGTCCGACGACCCCTTATTGGTGAGATGCCTGATGTCTATGGATACAATTATGTACACATAACATAACATAGCCCTTATTATTTCATTAGAAACTTTGAAATGGCAATTTTTTTTTTAATACTGGTGGGTGAATGTTCTTTTAATTGGAATAGAAATTGATATGTAACAGTAGAAAGAAATAAAAGTATGTGTATAATCTTTTTGGGCTTAGAATACAACAATAATTAGCTTATTTGTCGTCTTAAAAATAGCTATATTAAGAAAAGAATTTGTTGTGCATATTAAGAGTATGCTTGATATAGATTTTTGAAAAATGATTTTTCTAGAGAATGTGTTAAAAAATTTAAATCACGTGCAAAATTATTTTATTGAGAGTTAAAAAATGAGTTTTAAAGAATTTGTACCAAATCTAAATTAAGATACTTTATGAGAGTAGTTGCTTGCTCGGCCGTTCGGATCGCTTGGAGATTTCATGGGTCGGTAAAGTGAGAGAGAAAATGTAATGTCATGAAAGCGAGGAATTAATTAAATTTACTTAGAAATGTGAGGCGACGAAATGGGGTCGATAAACGTATTTCGTACAATCGTCTTTGGGTTGCTTTTTCTCCTCCGTTATTTAGCCGTTTTGCATTTTGATGATACGTCACAGTATGTTGTGAGCCCTTCAAAACAATACCAAGAACTCCCCCCTTCCGATCATAATCAGTCCCTCAAACTTAGCATGCAAGAATGGCTCGGAGAAAAATGAAATTTGGAATTTTAATAATAACGAAACGAATAAATAACGAGGTAGATATTCATATTTTAGTTCAATTATTGTGTTGTCAGTCAATAAATTCAAGATAAATTATTAATGTTGTCTTTCAAGTACTAATTAAAACTACTTCTAAATATCAAACTTTCATCTCTCGATTAATATTTTTATAAAAGTAATGCGTAAGAGCTAACATATAATCTCTTGATATGACATGTAATTCAACTCTAATTAATGGACATGAAAATAAATCAATCATGCCAATTTAACATAATTATTCGTTATTAATTAATTCTCGTTTATGTTGAGAATTGACATTCCTTATGCGAATAGATAAAAACGTAATACAAAGCTAGAATATAACAAAAGATTTCACTAAAGTATAGAATTTTTTTTTTTTTTTTTTCCCCCACAAGATCTAGCATTGTTTGTTACTAGAGGTGAAAAATAAATTACTTTTGGGTATAATCATGAATTCAAAAAATAATCCTAAAATTAGCCAAATAATAGGATGTCAAAAATAATTCAACAATAAATTCACAAAAATTCAAAAGAAAAACGAGCAATTTATTAAATTAGAGAATTAACATTGTTTCATCAAAATATTAGCAACAACAAGTCTAGTCTATCATATTTTGATCATCAAAATGAACGATATAATAACGGATAAATTTGAATAAAATTTGTATAATATCGTTAGCCCATGTTTGGCTTACCTAAAAATTCCTAATTATGAGAATCTGATACCTTGCAACACACATTACAATAAAATATTTTTGTCAAAAGAATCTACTCGTTTTAGGACGTTGACATATTAGGTTACACGCAACCTTTATTTACCTAATGCATCGTTACCTTGCCTTCTTAAAGACACTTTTATCCCGGACGCGAGCCCGTTATATAATTGTCCAGTTCTTGTGCCTACTTGATTTTATTGATTTTTTTTTTTTTTTACTTTACAATTCAATAAAAAGTGGAATGATTTTTAGAGTAGGAAGAAACCTTGAAATGATGGGATGGCTGCTTCATTTATTGTCATAAATTGTCTATGAAAAACTTATCTAGTCTTGTTGGTAGGGATTATAATCAGATTTTAATAAATTTTAATAAAAATTAATGAAATATGTGATGATAGATGTCACGATCTTATATAATCCATGATGTCATGTAGCAAGATTCGTAGCAAAATATGCCACCACACAGTGAATATTACGCTGAAGGATGAAAATTTTCATCCGACAATTTTATTTCCATGAGAAGATTGATGATGACAACAAAAATAGAAGCAAGGAAAACATGAGAAATATAATCTCAGTATGAAATAAAAGAAGCCAAACGCTTGATCAGATCCTTTGCTTTCTCTGTTTCAGGATTCCAGAATTGAAAGCAATGATCTTCTCCTTCAACCTCCACCATCTCCACCTCCCCATTCCAACCGCTTTTCTTTACAGTCTCAACATAAAGAATTCCTCTCGACGTCAATGGATCCTTCTCCGCTAAACAAACCAGCAGCCTTGAACACCCCAGCCCTGATAAACTCGGGGCATCATCAACAAATGGATTGATCATCGCATTGTCAATCCCACCAGGAACTGATGGGTAAACAAATAACCACATCTTACATGCTAGATTCTGCTCAATTTCTTCTTCTGTTTCGGACCCAATTGGTTTTGATCCCCAGAAGTAAGGATGAGACAGAAATCCACCCACGATTTTCACATCCCCAGGTAAAGGTTCTGCCCCAGCTTGGAGAAGAATATTATGAACTATATTGCCTCCAGCACTGTCGCCACCTATATAGATTTTACTGAAATCACCGTGCTCGGTTAGCCATGGTTCCTTTTCGATGCCAGGGTTTTCAGTAACGTGCGAAGCTACCCATTGAAGAGTAACCCAGGAATCTTCATAGGCTATAGGCAAAGGGTGTTCAGGGGCGAGCCTGTATTCAACAGAAACGATTAAAGCTTTTGCTTCAGCCGCTAATATGTTAATGTAACGGTTCTCGAGGAAAGTGAAGGCGGATCCGAGACAAAATCCACCGCCATGGTAATAAACCAAAACCGGGAGCTTTTGATTTGGTTCTGTGAGTTTTGGGAGGTGTAGTCTGGCTTGAACCACTGGCGAAATGTTTAAGTCTTTAGAAACTACGCCGGTGACAGCGTCATCCGGCGACGGAGGAACATGGGGTGAACAGATGAGCCGCTCGACGGTGCCATCTTTGTATAATTTGATGACCGGAGAGAGATCGGTGAGAACCTCTCTGGTGGTGTCCGAAAGCATGGCAGTGTGGTTGATTGAGATAGAATCAGTAGATAGTGTCAGATTTGAAGATTTAAGATTTTACACAACATTTATCAAAGTGAACTGTACATGACAAAAGATTCCGTGTCAAACTTGACTTGCTCGATTGAGTTGTTTTTGTTTTTTCATATTTAAAAATTCTTGCTCCAAATCCTACGTAATTGTGAAGAAAAATCATTGGGACCCATAAAGATTGCATTGTAAACGTTGAACTCGGTTTAATTTGATTGGTTTGCTTCTTGAATGCTATCGATGTGTTAAATTGAATAATTTTACCATTATCTCATCTTCGATTAAATATATAGTTTAGTAGTTTTTCAACATGCAAAATAACTTAAATTATGCTCGGTGTTAAGTCATAACCTAAGATATTATAACAATCTCTATCTTGCTTGTTTTTTGTAATTTAATTTGGACTTCACTTGTTCGAAAATAAGGGACTTTTGGGACTATTTTGGCACACGAATTTTTGTGGGATTGAAAAACTATAAATGGAGCTTTTTAATTCATTCTTAGGGTTGTCAATTTAGATATTTTTTTTAAAGCAAAACACCCATGTCAAAATGGGGGGTTTTGAAGATTACAAAGGGTAAAGAAATTCAAGCTTGGTGAAAGTTGGATTTTGGAGTTTCTTTCTTGTCCTCTTTGAATCTGGTGATGTATTTAACTTCTTGCTTGCGTTTATTAATATTATTTTTCGGTCAAATTCATAGTTGGGACGAACGATGTAGCTTTAAATCAAATCATAATTTTGATTATTGAAAACATGCTTTTATTTATTGATGTGTATCGTTTTTATCATTGTGCTTGATTCAAATAATTTTCTTGTCAATAATTAATTGATTTGTGAAGTGTAACGAGTCAAGATGTGAGTTATTAGTTTAGATGAAATATTAAAGACTATTAATTTAGCTAAGAGATTGAGATATACTCTTAGAGTTATTGCAAACAGTTGATGAAATTTTTGGTGTATAAATGCATTTAATTAGGTTAAAGTTCACATAAAGATATAGTGGGTTTATTTAGAATTGAATTGTTTTCGAGAGATGACTTCAGTTATTTTATAAAGATTTGGTCGAATAGACAATATGCATATTTGCCTTGAATTTATATGATAAATGAAGGGGAGAATTAAAGTGAAATTGAGAGTCCTAGCATTTTTCTCATCAAATTAATGCTTAAAAATCGAGATTGTCCACCACCCAACACTTTAATCGTTTTCTTAGTTTAGAATTAGTATAATAATTAAAATCACAAAAGCGAGATTTTATGTTTGTCAAATATAAGATACATTTATTAAATCAATATTTGCGTATAATAGTTTCCATGGAACGTTAATTCGAACTCATTAAGTCTACTTTATTACTTGTTTAGCGTCACCGTATGGTAGCAATTATCAACCCATCAAATTTTTGACGTTGTTGTGAGCTATTTTTACTTGATATTGATGTTTAGTGAGTTCTTGATTTTGTTTGAATTTCTTTTATGTATTAATTCTATAAGGATAAAAATTCAGTTAACCATTTGAAATAATTGCTGTGCTTGTGTCTGTCTCGTTGGGTTTTTAGGGTTATGATTAAAAATTGACTATGATATACACCAATATGTAGACTAGGATATACAAATAACATTACTTTCTTATAAAAGATATTGTGATAAAGCATCAATGCTAATTAATTAATTCAAAATTAAATACTAAGCCCATGTTTGTCCCCATTAAATTAAATTTCATTTTTCTCCGTCTTCTTATCAACTATATATTTTTCAATAAAATAATATTACACGTAAATCTAAAAAACATTCCTCTTTTTTACTCACATATTCTTAAATAAATAATAATAATAATAATAATAAAAATTCTCTTATTATAAATTGAAATGATAGAGCCCAAACAAGAGCAAATAAATCAAGAAGAAAATAGTGAGCTTGGAGCCAATAAAACCTAAGAAGATTGACTCATGAACAAAATGACATTTAGAATTCGGACCTAACCATTAAGTACAAAGTGATGGTAACGATGGAATTTGTGAATGCAAAAGATTTTATAGAAAAATGAATCTTAATGAGTCACTAGTCGGGATGACAAAATGAAC
>CAIGRN010038567.1:0-16855 GCA_903798345.1 Fraxinus anomala
CACAAGATGGTAGATTTCGTTGCTGGTTACTACAATTTGAAGCTGAGGTACACGCATCAGAGCGTCAATAATGAGTTTTGTTAAATTTAATCCTACGAGGCTCTTCATTATCAATCAAGTCTCCAAAGACCCACACTACACATCACTTGCTTACGTGGTGAAATTGAAGCCATGGAATAAAGGAAGCCAAAGGATCGTATCATCTCAACCGTAGTGATGTGTAGGTGTTGAACTCTATGTTCAAGGAAAGGTCCCACAAACTACTGCAGCCTATTTCCAAAGCGACAAGATTTTGTACCACAAGGCATCTACTATTACTTCGTCCGAGAGATTTCCTACGAGATCTCCCACACGAATGATTGATTTGACATCTATGCAACAAAAGCCTTCAGTCAATTTTTTTAGTCTACTTTTTACTACAAAAACTAACGATTGGTGTCAGTTACAAGTAATGTAATTTTACACTCTCAATAGTAACTTTGATTGATATTCTCTTCAAACTTGGTATCATACACATTTTTGTGGCTTTCATTCACTGTTCATCCATCTCCCAAATCTATAAGTTAACAGAATTTATCGTTGGAGTGCTCGCATTCGTCTCTTCCATCGTCAGAGAAGGTCAGGAGCACCTAACGTTTGTCCAAATGTGCACGACCTTTACACCCGAACGAAAGTGGAGTTAGGATCTATTGACCATGTTACCCAACCGAAAACTGAGGTCAATACATTGATACCATCTGTGGCAAGTATCACTTCAATACAATGTTCCACTTGCTTAAAAGGCCTCATCCCTAAGAAAAATGGGACTTCGCCTCTACAATATGCTTCTTCTAAGTGAAAGGCCTTATCCTTGAAAAAAGGACTTCGTCTCCACAGTACACTTCTTCTAAGTGAAAGTTCTCATCTTAAAGTGGGACTTTGCCTCATTGCCTCAATACATAGGCTTCATCATCAATCAAAGCCCATGCATCATATAAACATACATGCTTGTACTTGGTACTAATTTGTTATGCCTCGTCACAATGAGGCAACTATTCACTTCATCTAGCGTGGCCTTGAAATGAGCAGTAGTGCAACATATATTACTGCCCCACTAATCACACACCATAATATCATTTCTCCAACCACGGTCATCAAATATTGAACATCAGTCACCTCATCACCTCAATAAGTGGAATTTCAGAGGCAATTCGTAATCTCTCTTTCCATATATTATTCGCTCCACTCTCCTACCAAAGTCTACGCCTAATATGAATATTCATGCCTGTACTTGAGAGATTATTATTGTGCCACACTCCACATCACTTGCTTTCTTGGTCTAACTGAGGTAATCAAATAAAGAAAATCAATGTAATTCATGTATGATGTAATAAATAAAAACAAATTTAGATTTATCCAAACCAATATTCGATTTCTTGATTAGATCTGAATCATAAACTTTCAGCTTTTAGTATAAGTACTTGGAGCTTTTAACTTTCAAATCTTCTATGATATCCTTGAAGTATATATTATATCAGCATATGCAGGGGCGGAGCTAAGATAAATGAGTTGTAGGCAAATTTCATAAAAAATTAATTATGGGGGCAAAATTGAGAATTATAAGGGATTTTTCAAAAATCTTATGTAAAATCTTGAAAAAAAATCTTAGTTTAAGGTCTTGAAATTGAAATTTGATGAGGGGACAGCTAACCCACTGCCGCCATACAAAATTCACCCATAAGCATATGGGCACCTTTTCAATTAAATAAAAAATTCAATTATAGATTAGAGAACCAAGAAAAATCAAGAAAACAAGTTTTCTTCTCATTTTTTCTCAAGTTCAAAAAAGGTCCCCCAAGACTCGTGTCCTTAAGTTGGCACCCCTAAGTCCATTTATTAGAAAGAATTATTATAACAAAAAAACCTAAAAAACTCTTTCCCAAACCTTTAACCTAGTTGTGTCGCATGGTATAGGATGGCGGGAGCACCTTCTCTTCAACTGCTTGCTAAGGCGGCTAAGGGGATTGCAACCTATGCTTCTATAGTACAAGCTCGGCCACAACCTATCCCGAAGATGAAGATTGAGATGAGGCAACCAAAGGAGAATGAAGGAGCACTATGGTTTCATTTCTCCAAATCTGAACTAGAGCTGGCAGCCTCCCCTTTCAGGTTTTCTGCTGTTCTGAAGTTTTTGAAGAGATGACCATCGCTGGATCAGATACGGAGTTTCACTAAGGCGAGGTGGGGTATTAAAGGATTTTATGCGGTGAGTAGTATGCAACGACCACGTAATGTTTTTATCTGTTTTGCCTCAGAAGAAGATTTTGCCATTGCCTGTGCTAGAGAATTGTCTGATATTGACAAAACACCTTACAGATTGGCTATCTGGTCTCTAGATTTTGATGAAAACAAAGAATCTTCGCTGATCCCTGTATGGGTTTTCCTCCCTGGATTACCTCCCCACTTTTATCATGAATCCATGCTGCGTATTATAACTGGTGCCTTTGGTCGTTTCTTGAAGAGGGACAATTTTAAGGCTTATGCGTCTCACGCAGATGGTGCTCAAGTCAGTGTAGAGGTTGATGTGTCCAAACCCCTGGAATCCTTTTGGCTGGGCTTCACTTTCCATCCGTCTAGTCGTTGTCCGGAAATTGTTTATGAAAGACTCCCATCGTTCTGTAATTTCTATAGCACTATAGATCATCTGGAGTCGATTTGCAAGAAGCAGAAGGAGAATGGCGAAATGATTTTCCTTAACAATATTCGGTCCAAACAGATCTTGTGTAAAACGGAGTTTACAGAGGTGGCGATGGATCTGCCAATGAAAGAGGAATCAGCGGAACAAGACGCCAAAATTGTAGATAAACGGAACATGATCCTGCAGCGAGAGATTTTGGTTCCTTCGACCTTTACTCTATTTGGATACAATAATGGCAGATTTATTACCAATCTAAGTGATATAAGAGATAATAATTTTGAACAAAATGAAGCCTATGCAAATAGAGGGGCCACTACAGATATTGTTGAGGGTACCATGTATAACAGGAACCAGGTGACATGTGATACTTTGGAGGTTAATACGACACCTAATGAAAATTATCTGGAGCAAGCTATTGTAAGAGGGGATGCTGATTAGGAAATTCTTGTTATGGACGTCATGGACAATATTGCGAACCTAGTAGTAAGGGGAGACCCTCTCCTCCAAACCTCTTCAACGACACATATTGTGCAGACCGAAGTAACAACAACGGTGAGGCAGATATCATCTGACGGTGAGTATGAAAGTGATTCACCTGAATTGGAGATGCTGAACTATGACACAGATAATAAAATGACAGTTCCATTTAAAAGAGGAAGGGGTAATAGTCAGAAAAAGGTGAAGCTTGGTATCACCACGAGGTCCAAAAAATCCTATTAACTATGAACATTATTGTTTGGAACGCTAGGGGTGTGGTCTCCTCTAAAAGTAGATTATTGGGGCTGAAAAAATAATATAATCCTTCTTTGTTAGTTCTTATTGAACCTTTTGTTTCTGTTAATAAAATTGTTGGTTGGGCTCGCCGTTTAAGATTCTCACATCACACGTCTAACGTTGAGGTAGGAAGTAAAATTTGGATGTTCTGGAATAATGAGTTGTCTGTCTCTTTAAGCAGTGTATCAGACCAAGATATATCTAGCTGGATTTTGATGGGCTGCATTCGAGTGTTCTTTTCTTTTGTATATGCCAACTGTTGCCAGAGGTGTAGACGGGAATTATGGGAGCAATTGAAGAGTTTCGATTTTGGAGATGCTGGATGGATAGTAGGAGGTGACTTCAACATAATACGGTCCAACGATGAGAAATTGGGTGGTCCGTCCACATCTTCTATGGCCATTCGGGAATTTAACGACTTTATTCATGATTTTGGTCTGATAGACATCCCTTTTGAAGGTTCGAAATTCTCTTGGTCTAATAGACGTCAGGGCACATGGTGTATATGGGCTCGATTAGACCATATTTTGGTTGATCAGAATTTTAAGGACCACTTTCCTTCAGTTGCCTTATCTTATTTAGAATACACGTCTTCAGATCATTGCCCGATGGTTTTACGTTGCAGGGATCACTTCCAGTTGACATGACCTAGACCTTTTCGGTTCTTAACCATGTGGTGTTCTCATAAAGAATTTCTGCCTTTGGTGAAACGAAGCTGGGAGATAAATTTGACCGGCTCTCCAATGGTGTATCTTGGACGTAAACTGAGAAATCTGAAAATAGCATTTAAAACTTGGAATGGGGAGGTGTTTGGAAGGGTGCAACAGAATATAGAGACATTTGAAAACAATCTGATTCAGCTGGAAAAATCTTTGATGGATTGTTTTTCATTGGAGACTGAAAATCAGCTTTTGCTATGCTAATATCAATATGCAGTTTGGCTCGAAAGAGAGGAAGCTTTATGGAGACAGAAATCACGTATTAAATAGCTTCAAGAGGGTGACGGCAATACCTGATTTTTTCATGCATCGGTCAAAAATAAAAATAAGAGCCAAATTATCGATCACATGGTCCTCGAAGATGGTACTGAGCTTAAATCACCAGATGATGTACATGAAGGACCTGTGCAGTTTTTTCAAAACCTTTTCTTAGTTTCGCCTATCTCCTTAGATGCTTCTGACCTTGATCTCTAAGCCGGTTATCACGGATGAGGAAATAGTGCATTATGCAAACCACCTATTTTGAAGGAGGTTAAAGAGGCTCTATCTATCCCCAAAGATAGTAGGCTTGGACCGATGATTTTAATGTAATTTTCTTCATTTATGCTTGGGAAATCGTCCAGTATGACCTCCTTGCCGTGGCTAGAGAATTTTTTGGAGGCTCTCCCTTAAATTGTGCTTTGGGGGCAACTAACATCGTTCTAATTCCTAAGGTGGAGACCCCTAATAGTTTTGCAAAATTCAGGCCTATCAGCCTCTGTTCGATAGTGTATAAGTTCCTGTCCAAAATTATGGCTGCTAGGATGGCCCCTTTGCTTGACAAGCTAATTTCTCAAGAACAGTCAGCTTTTATTCAGGGCAGGAGTATCTTTAATAATATTTCTATAGCTAAGGAGATGGTACATAGTATCCACAAGAAAGTGAGAGGGGGAAACACTTTATTGAAAATAGATATGACCAAAGCTTATGATAGAGTTAATTGGCGATTCCTTATGGAGTGCTTAAGAAGGTTTGTTTTTTCTGACCCATGGAAAAACCTTGTATTTAATTGCATCTCCTCTCCATACTACTCAGTCATGCTGGGATTTTTTCAAGCCTTCAAGAGGTCTACACCAAGGAGATCCATTGTCACCATACTTGTTTATATTGGTGCAAGAACTCTTGTCAAGAATGGCAAGAACTCTTGTCAAGAATGATTAATCATGCATTTTAAGGTAATCAGTTCAACCTTTTCACTTTGGAGGACTGATGGTTAGTCATTTATTATATGCAAATGACTTACTTATTTTTGCCAATCGAAGAAAAAATCCGATCGTCCATCTCCTTGATACTTTAAAAAAATATGAACTGATATCGCGTCAACATGCGAGCCCAATGAAATCCTCTATTTTTTTTCTCCAAGCACATAACGTCTACATGCAAAAGGAAATTGTTGGCTGTGTTAGAATTTAAAGGTGTATTACCTTGTACCTATCTGGGTGTTCCCCTTTATAATGGAAGGATATTGAAGAATATGTTTGAACCTATGCTGGATAAAATTCAGAAGAAACTAGCTGTCTGGAAGGGTCGACTACTCTCTTTCGGAGGTAAAATCACATTGATCAAACATGTTCTTAGGAGCATACCAATTCATATATTATCGATCTTGAGCTTGCCTAAAGGTATTCATAATGATTTGAACCGAATTTTTTCATCTTTTCTCTGGAATGCATCTGATGGTTGAGAATGAAGTGGGTTTCTTGGAGAAAAGTCTGCTATCCGGAGGAGGATGGTTTTGGCATTCAAGATTTTGGTGAAGTTCAACAGGCTCTGTTTATGAGATTTACATGGAAGTTGCTGGTTAGAAACTCCTTTTGGACTGAATTCTTTCGAGCCAAATACAACAAAAACATTCATTCCCTTTGCTGAAAAGTTTCCCCACTCATTCTCGTTTTTGGAAGGGGGTGATCTCGGCATTGCATATTGTATTGCAAAACACATTTTGCCGTGTTCGAGATGGATCTTCTAATTTTTGGTTTGATAACTGGAGAGGTTCTCAAAGTCTATCCGATGCAAGTTATGAAGTTAGAGAACCATGTTTACAGATAAAGGATATTCTGATGACTGATGGGAAGTGGGATGGTAGTCGGCTTCGGGAGTTACTGGATGAAACTCTAGCTGCTGATATAGAATGTGTCCATATTAATCTATACGCAGAGAGTGACCAATATGTCTGGAAGGCCAATAAAGATGGCTCTTTCTCTACCAAGTCAGCTTGGGACTTAATCCCAAAAAAGGAGTGCCGTATCCATGGAATCGTTGGCTCTGGTAGCTCCATGTTCCTTGACGATTCTCCTTTGTTTTCTGGAGAGCCCGGCTGAAATGTTCACCTGTTGATGGGGTAGTCCAAAACATTGGGATCCCACTGGCGCCTAAATGTAATTGTTGTGCAAAACCCCTCGGTGGAAAGCATAGACTATGTTTTGTTTAATGGAGAGTTAGCTAAAAGAGTGTGGTCATATTTTGTAGCACATTTTAACATGTCTTTACCTGTTGTTACTACTTGGAAATGGATGATGAACTTATGGGGGAAACAAGTTTCTAGAGCATCACAGCTTGGTATTCTTCGCAGCATTTCACCAATTATTATCACATGGCAAGTGTAGAAAACTAGATGTGAAGCTCGAATGGAGGGTCATCCCGTGTCATGGCAGAAAGTTGTGTGGCAGACTAAATCGTGGCTTTCTCAGATTGCTGGTCTGGTGTACAAAACTAGAAAAAATTCAGAACGTGATGTCTATTGCTTGTGCTCCTTAAAATTGTCCCATTGACAACATTAAAAAAGCAAATCAGTTGAGAAAAACCAAAAGGGCGAATCCAGGTCCAGTCGGCGGTGGGGGTATTTTACGGGACAGTAAGGGAGTATGCTTGGCTGGTTTTTCTCGCCATTATGGTTCTTGCACAAACATGGTAGCTGAAATGCATGCACTCCTAGATGGACTTCGCATGTGCAGGGATCTAAGATTACAGAATATAAGTGTTGAAATTGATTCAAAAATAGTGGTACAATGGATAACGAGAGGTACCTGCGCTTTATGGTGGCTCTGGAAATATTGGGATGAAATTGTGCAGCTGATCCGTCTTCTAAATGTCCAGGTGCAACATGTGTTCTGAGAGGCTAATATGGCGGCAGATTTTCTTGCAAAAAATGGATGCAGTGGTTCGTCTATTGACCTATTTTTTGGTGATAAGGTCCCGACTCTACTTCGAGGAGTTTTGTACACTGATAGTTTGGAACTACCTTATCTTAGACGTTGATGTGTTTTGTGTTTTGAGTTGAATTTCTTCTTTGTAATCTTGGTTTTCCTTCGCCACTGGTGAGGTTTTTCTAATAAAATTTTTCTTCTTAAAAAAAAAAAGTACATATATTAGACAAAAGTGGTTTATTTCATTTTTGAAGTCTAATTAGGCTATAGTTGATTTAATTACTAGTATAGTCTTTAAATTTTAATTATAATTACAATTAAGTCCAAAAATTATAATTGAGTTCAAGACTTTATTATGCTACCAAGGGACGGGACCTGTTCGGTCGTATATTTTCCAAGTTTCAATAATTATATCTTGTCTAGGAGATTCTAGAGCATGAAATCTAATTAGTAGTCTTTATTTTTTCAATGAAAGTGTAAAAATTGCATTCTCAAAATATATAAAATCACATATACTAAAATATTTCCAATATATTTCTCTGACCTCTCGAATATATATTTCATCCTTATTTGAAATTTGATAATTAGGTATGAACATAAACGATCATTTTGCCTTTCTAATTATTTTCAATAACTTAAATTACATTTTCTTTAATGATCATGTGAACCAATCACAAATGTTGAAATTTAGCCTCCTCTAAATACTGGGTTCAGATCTATAATCGTCCAACGAAAAGTACTTAAATAGTTGCTCGATCCATTTTCGGGATGATTCCCTACAAGAATTTTTGCTCCTTCACTCGTTCTTAAGCTCTCAACTCACTATATATTTAATCAATCTAAATTAATCTTACTCATTGATGAATCAATGAACAATTGAACTCAAGAAATAATATCCATAACCTTGTTAAGAAATTTAGACGAATTACCCAATGATCAAGTGAAATTAATTCTTTGCACGATTATCCTACATAATAAACTCCACATGTGCTCCTCTAATACGCTCCAAATGTACTAGTGTCACCATTAAATCATTTTTCTATAAGGACAAACCGCACACTCGAATGGTGAAATAACCAAAACTACAACCTTCTCGTACAAGATGTCAACCCTTATAATTGGTTGTGAACAATATTTTGTACGACCAAATTATAAGTTGCATCACATTGTGATACTCAATGCAAGTGATCATTGATACTTTTATTCACATATTCAATATTAAATAAGATATAATAAAAGTAAATAAATTAAAACAAAATTTATTATATCATAAGATCGTCATTTTATTATAACAAAACTATATTATATGGGCCACAACCCAACAGAGATTCAATAGTGTTCTTAACTTGGACTTGTTGAAGAAATTTATTGTAACATGAAAATCCATATCAATACTCAAAATTTCCCTAAAGAGTAGCTGAAAAGCATCAGTTTAATAATATTGGTAGCACGTTGGATTAAACACCTACAATACTAATGAAAGTGAAATTGGAAAAAAAGATTTCTCTATTTCACATTAATAATGTGCAGTATGTGACCCTTATTTATAGTATAAGGAAGGCATAAATAAAAGGAAAATACAAATCTCCAAAATCTCCTACAATCTCTAAAATCTGCAATAATCAATTAATATATCCTATATATAGAAAGAGGAATATCCAATAATAATTCCTAATCAAGGCTCCAATCATCTCGAGATTTCAACACTTTCCCTCAAGTTGGATCGTAAATGTTGATTATATCCAACTTGGAGTTGAAATCGTCGAATTTTGGTCTAGGCACTCCTTTGGTAAAGACATCTGCAGTTTGTGATTGTGTGGGAACACGTCTTGCAAATAGTTTCTTCCTAAATTTTTTCTTTAATAAAATGTTTGTCCACCTCTACAAGTTTAGTTCGATCATGTTGAACTGAATTAAGAAAATGTTGATTACTATTTTATTATCACAATAGAGTTTGATAGGCAATTTTATTATGACATGTAATTCTTCTGAAGCTTCATTTACCACAGTCCTTCACATATTCCTTATGTAACAGCTCTGAACTCAGCTTCAGATTACTTTGAACTTCTACATTTTTTTTTTTTTTGCTTCTCCATGTTACCAGATTTTCCCATACAAAAGTACGGTAACCAGTAGTAGACCGCATATCATTTGTTGATCTTGCCCAATCTGCATTTGTAAAGACTTCAACTTCTCTTCTTTCGCTCCTTTTGAAGAATACCCCCTTTTTCGAGGAGCATTTGAGATATATGAGTATCTTATAAACAGCTTCTAGGTGACTTTCCTTTGGAGAATACATGTGTCGGCTTATCAAACTAACTGCGAATGCGATGTCAGATTTGGTGTGTGATAGGTAGATTAATTCTCCGAACAATTTTTAATATCTGTCAATTTTTACTAGATTTCAACCATCTTCAGTTTTCTTTCCCACATCCACAGGTGTATAACTCTTCTTTAGTATTTCCATCTCTGCTATAGAACAATATCATTGACATATACGATCAGAATCGTTTTAGTATCGTCTTCAAATTTTCGAAGGAACATAGTATGATTTTATTGTCCTTGACTTTTCAGTACTTTTGTAAATTTGTCAAACCATGCTCTCGGTGACAGCTGGAGCCCGCATAAAAATTTTCTCAGTTTACATACTCGGTCCTTTTCGTTTACCTTGAGAAAATCTGGTGGTAATGTCATGAATACTTCTTCTTTCAATTCTCTAGTTAGGAATGCTTTTTTAATGTCCAGTTGCTGAAGTGGCTAATTCAAATTTGTTGCTAGTGATAGAAGGATTGGAATTGTATTCAACCAAATGTTTCTGTGTAATCGATGTCGTAGGTCTGTTTGTATCATTTTGCAACCAACCGAGTTTTATATCGTTCTATTGCCCATCAAGTTTGTATTTCAAATTGAAGACTCATTTGCATCCAACGGGTTTCTTTCCTTGTGGTAAGTCCACCCTTCCCAAGTGTTATTTTTTTTTCCAACGCTTCTCTCCATTTGAAAATTTCCAAAGCTTCCTGAATAGTTCTTGGAGTAATTATACTGACAAGATGGGATGTAAAAGCACGAAATCTTGTAGACAGAGCATCATAGGACATGAATTTTGAAATAGGGTGGAGAGTGTATGACCATGTTTTATTTATTTTTTTTTTTCTATGAGTAATGGTTAAGTCAGTATGTTCTGAGGATCTAAAGCTACTATCGGTTCCGACTTTTGGTGTGTTAGATGTGAGATTCTCCATGTTCATTGATTTTGGCTTCCTTAAATAAACTAGTATCTCTTTTAACATTTTGTTTTTCTACATTCCCCCCGAATTAAAGTTTCCTTTTGTTGATGGAATATTAGAATTAGATGGTAAGGTAGGTACAGGAGGAGAGAGACCGACGTCAAAGAACTGATCTTCATATAAGGTCTTCCCTAAAGAGAGGTTTTCTCAAAATTTGGAATATTTTCAAAGAAAGTTACATCAAGGCTTACATAGATCCTTCTGTGGAAGGCTTGTAGCATTTGTAGTCTTTTTATGTAGAAGAATATCATATCATGACACATTTAATAGCTCGATGATCGAGTTTACTTCTGTGATGAGAGTGAATATGAACGAATACAGTGCACCCAAAAATCCTTAGGGATTGATTGGAGCTGAGACTAGAGGTTGGGAAATATTTCAAAGATTTTTGGAGAGGCGTTTCGAAATTTAGAGTACGACTAGGCATCTAATTGATTAGATAAACGGATATAAGGATAACGTCCCCCTGGAACGTTTGAGACATTTGTATAGTGAACATTAAGGCTCAAGTAACTTCTAGAATGTCTATTTTTGCGTTTTACAATCTCATTTCGTTGGTGAGTGTCAATGCATGAACGTTGATGAATTATTCCATGTGTTTGGAGAAAGTCTCCCATGATGTTATTGATATATTCTGTGTCATTGTCAGTGCGTAAAATTTGAATTTGTGTCTCCAATTGTGCTTGAATTATGGAATGGAAGTTCATAAACACGGAACGAACGTCAAATTTATCTTTTAGTAGGTAAACCCAACAAAGTCGATTGTGATCGTCAATAAATGTAACAAACCATTTTGCGTGAATATAGTTTGGGGCTCGTAAAGGGCCCCTACCTCACTGTGAATTATGCTTAATAGCTTTGATGGTTTGTATTTAGATTTTGGAAATGGCATACATTGATGTTTTGTAAGCTTACAGATTTCACATTGAAGATTACCTGGCTGTTTATTCAAGAAAATAGAAGGGAAGACACATTTCAAGCATTAAAAGTTAGGGTGACCCATTCTAAAGTACCATAATGTAATTTTACTATTTTTATGGACAAACACAGAATCACAAACTTTAATTTGATATTGTTTACTCACATCAATCTCTTCAAAGTAGTAGAGTCCTTCACTTTTTTTAACACTGCCAATCGTCTTTCCCGATAACAGGTTCTGAAAATATAGTGAGATGGAAAAAATTTAGCAGAACAATTGGAAGTTTTTTTAGCTGGCTTATAGATAATAAATTGCACGATAAATCCAGAACATGAAGGACATACTCTAAAGTTATAGAATCAAAAATTTGAAATACGAGAAAAACAGGTGGTAGGTGTCCGTCATGTGGTCAGATACTCCAAAGTCAATAATATAAGATGTTTTAAATTGGGTGATGGATTTTAAGGCTGTCAAAAAATTACTCATATGGGCTAACGAACTTAAAAGAATTATTTGTGGATGTTTGACTTAATGATTGAAGGTTAGAAAACATTTTGTAGTGTTGCTCCATCTGTTCGGCATTAGCTCCATCTGTTCGGCATTAAAGGCATTGCTTGACTTCTTGGACTTTTCTGTTTGTTAATCAACATACACTTGATATTCCCGATTTCTATTACTCTACCTTTCCAATTAACTGGCTTTCCAAAATATCCCAACATGTATCTTCCTTGTGTCGTGACTTGCGATAGTACACACACCAGGGTCGACCCTTTTGCTATTTTGGACCTAACCCAATTGTTGACCCTTTAGAGTATAAGCCGAAAGCACCAGGCCCATCACCTGAATTAGCAGGCCCAATATTAGAGGCTGCCTCATTATGCTAATTGGAAGGCCCAATTCCCTTCTATAACAGGCGAGAAGCCTCAATCCCAAACGCTCCACTAGAACCAAGCCCATTCATCATCAACTCCCGTCAACTCTCTTCTCGCCTCTCACGACGACAATAATGGTTGTCGACCGAGTATTCTGACACTAATGTCGTCCAGGTCACTATAGACCCCAGCTAAGAACTTGGAAAACCATCTCATTCTCCAACTTTTTCTAGTAATACCATGTTAAAATTTATAATTCCATTTTAGAAGGTTAACCTTATCAAGAAGAGTAACTCAAATCCTTATAAGTTTATTTATACTTTCATTTTTGTTCGATATCAAATTTTATCTCTTAACATGCCCACTATTTTGAGGGGTGGCTTGTTTGATCAAATCAATCTTGAAATCCGTACGCTCATTTTTTAGTTTTAATTGGATCGAATTACTTGTTAGAGCTTAATGAGTTTTGATACCATAGAAGACAAAAATAAAAGGAAAATACAAATATCCTATATATAGAAAGGAATCTCCAATAATAATTCCTAATCAAGGCTCCAATCATCTCGGGATTTCAACGACTAAACATGAAATACAAGTAAAAAATTTGGTCTTCACATCAACATACAGTAATACACATCCTAAAGAGAGGAATAAAGGGCCAAGAAACAAAGTAAAAGATTGTCCCTCATGGCTACCTACTATATTAATAAAAACATATCCAAGTCAGAAGCATATAATTTTATACCTTTTACATGTGATAGAGGCTAAAAAAAGGCCCTACTATGTACCTGATAAGCCATTTTGGCTTTGTGCTGGATAGTGTTAAATATAGAAAGATGTTGAGTCCTGCATGCCAAACATGAGGGTAGGGGTATTTGACTCGGTATGCCCACAAGTATTTTACATGTTTCCAACTTTACCTCACTACAAAGTTGAAAAGATATGCAACTTCGTCTCCCCTCGAAACCATTTCAACATCATACTTTTCACCGAAATGTCTGTTCGACTATCTATGGAAAAGCACGAACCTCAAATTTTTCATGGATCTCGAGTCAAATTTTTCATGGATCTCGAGTGCTCCTCTGCTAAATAAACTTTGCAATTCAGTATTGGATCAGAAATCAATCGAGCCCCTGACCTGAAGCACCAATAATCCGTATTTTTCACTAAAATCCATACATCACAAAGCAGAAACCAATGGTAACCAAGCTTGCCAAAGCATCATGATAGCATATTGCAGCTACATTCAACTCAAAATAACTCTTAGCGCTTCGAGCTATAACCTACATGTACTGAGCCAACCACTGTTTGCACATATCAAGAACTGGAAGTGCATTTGCATGTAATGCCTGCACAAGAAGATAAATATATAAGTTTGCCCCAAGTAACAAGTCTTTTAGGACTAAATCCATCCGTAATAAAGTTCCAAGTTCGTATAATAACAGAGGCTGCAAATGCAATGTTACGCATAAATTAAGGACTTCTCCTCCCTCTCTCTATTTCTACTATATCGTGAATCCTTCCGGGTCATTGATAAATTTACTGGCATGTCCAAAGCAACAATACAATTTAAAAAATCTAGTACATGTACAAATTATTGTGAGGTAGAATCTCAAAAATGACAGCCAATTTTCACACTGCATTCAATCTAGGTTTAGAAATGAGAACTTAGATCACTATCTGACAATCAGTATAGGAGCATAATGTTTTTACCAAAAAAGAAATTGAAGTTCAGGTGAAAGAAAGACCTGATGTGCAACATATTGAACATCAGCAACACTTCCACTCTTAGACGCAATCTGGAAAGCACTTTTAAGGCGACCACAAACAACACAGGCCAACACTTTCCTGCAAAATCCGAATAAGTATATAGGGCATTCATATTTCAGTTGGTGATGGGGAAATCTAAATTAAAAGGTATGAAGAGGAGATTTACAACAGAATACATATTTAGTAGTTGATGTATCATCGAAGGCTTATGGATCCATAGTTCTAAAGGAGTTGCATTGCAGTCCTTTCTTCCCACCCACTTGCAAAACAGGGTTCTTTCCCGTTATGTGTGGTTTTGAAATAGCATACTAATGGTCCAACCAGGAGTAAAGGTTTCTTGCATAGGGGCTATTGAAAGATATTGATTCCAAGGGAAATATTGAACTGTTGAAATTCAAACATACACTACTAAAGTAGTACTTCACATTTTTTTAGGCCACAGATAAATGACGTGTGCATTTAAATTACTCCATTAGTTTAGGCAGAAGAAATTAAGTTACTGGAGACCTCAATGAGAGTAGTATCATATGCACGACCTGTGGTTCTTTCGTTACTTGAGGCATCGTTATGCATAGGACAACAACATTTAAGACTTTTTTTTTTCTTTTGACATGCACTCTGATTATCGGATACATCAATCCACACCTTCCAGATACAGTGTATTTCCAGTTATAGCTTCACTATTTGGAAAAACTCTGATTAAGCCCCTGTTTGACAGAATTTTTTTGGAAAGAATGAGTTTTTGAATAATAAAGTTTGGGCGAATGTGTGGTTAAAAAGTAAGGAAAAATATTTGGTTTACGTGAAGAATATTTTATTGAGAACGTGTGGTTGAAATTGAGTGAGAAAAAAAGAATGAGAAAGAATGGTTGTCAAACAAGGGCTAAATCTCTAAGCTAAAAGGTCAGAATTATTTTACCTGTGGTTGCTAGTCAACATGTCAATGAGGCGATCAGGGCGTTCCTTGTGTTTGTTGGCGTACACATTAATTGCTGCCCCTAAGACCTACAAGACCCAGATGAAATGCATATTTTATATCATCTGCAACAATTCTAAGTATTATTTATACTATATAGAGTCCAAAATAAAAAAATTTAAACAACAGATCAGGAGAAGCATTATAACAACAATGAAACCTGATAACAATTATTATCATCTATTGTAACAAATAGGAAGAAACATTATAACAAAACCTGATCCCAATCGTCATCATCTATTGTGCCTTTAATGTTTCTGAAAAACTCAGTCAATTGACCTCCCTTCTTTCTTTCAGCAAGTGATGATGCAACACCAGCATATATGTCAACAGCTGCAATAGTATCAGGAAGAAAGAAAGGTAAATTTCCTAGTCTTATATCGGATATAAGTCCTGCTGGGACACAAAAAGGGATTGACATTTTACGTGATTTAATGACACTACCTGGAAGATTAAATTGATATATTATTCGGAAGGCCAAATCAAAATTCTTCTCAACAAGAGTTTCAGCAATTTCACATCTTCTCCTGCATTAGTACAGACACAAACCAACGTTAAATTTATTCTAGATCACTTCTAAAGCATTAACAACATAAAGAAGAGTTCAGCGACGTCAATTCATTAGGTATTCGCTGAAAGACAAAAGAACAAAACGGGAAAAGATCTAAAGACTTCAGCAGCACTAATACCTTTCATGCACAATTGGGACTGACAATTAAAGAAATTGACTTAACTGGTCATACAATTCCAGTTACCAATCTGGTGCAAATGTGCACAATTTATTTATTTATTTATTTTTTCCTGCACGCGTGTCTGCATTAATTTAGAGCACAAATACTCTTCACAAACAACATCCTGCATAGTTCGTACAACATGAAAGCCTCACACAGTAGAATTTTAGAACTTGACAACTTCAATCTGTAACCACACCTACCTATCTAAACTCTTACAGGGAAAAATCTTGTGCAGAAGGAAATTTTCTGCCAAAATGCAACTGATCCAATTAGGGTTCTGTTTGCACGAATTTTGGCACACTTTATGTTGCAGACAATATTTAAATGATATACATGTTGCCATCTCTAATAGGTTAAGCTTTAAATCAAGTAGTTCAATATTGTATCAGATCATCAAAAGGTCCTGGTTTCTCACCAACACTCGTTTATTAACATTATGCACATGTAAGACTTTGATGGAAAAAATGAATGAAATGAACCCTACCTACATGTAAGGGGGCGTGTTGAAGGCAATACTTAAATGATATACAACTGATAGTTTCTAATAGCATAAGCTTTTTGCTCGAGTGGTTCAACGCTTATATTTACGTGTACATGTATTTACACTATTCAGAAAGAGTGAGGAACAGGAAGAGTGATAGGAACAGGATGATTTCCAGAACTCCTCTAGCTTTGATTTGACGTTTGGAAAATTGCACAAACCTGAAAGTTTCAGGATCCTGTGGATTCCCAAAAAGAGAGTGTTTCCACTGTGGTCCCTCTGCATCACTAAAGCATCTCACGACATCCAACTGAAAGTCCAGATGAGTGCAATCATGTGACTCAAGTTCACATATCAATAAATAAGCAAAAATTCAAAATGAAACATGCATAATTAACCAGTATGCATAATTCAAAAGAATAAAAGGAAACATGAGAAGTGCAGAAATTATTATTAATAAC
>CAIGRN010038568.1:0-11548 GCA_903798345.1 Fraxinus anomala
AAATGATTAGAGCACACGAGAATATGTAACAAAGTGTTTGAGATTCGATATACAAAAAGAAATCCGCTTGTTATAAAATATTATAAATTGCCTAAATTGATATGTGCTTTTAATCTAATTTATATCCACTAACAATATTAGGGAGCAATAAGTCAAAGAAACTTCATTATTTTGTCAAGCATCGCCGCTCTTGGATTTAAATTAATTAATCAACTTAAAAGCTGCATTACGATAATGGTTTCATTGGGATCTATAAAATACACAAAATTATAAACTTTTACAACATAAAGTTGTTCAAATGTAATATGTAATGATTCAAAATAGATTATACATTTTGAAATCGAGTCAATTTTACGGTCACTTTATGACAATGAAACCAACCAACAAAAACAAACATTGATGGTAGTAAAATATAGTTATAATTATTAATTCATTTGTTATTCCGCGTTTAAAAGTTTCAAAGAAAATCGAGAATTGATAATGCCAACTCCGAGAAAAAAATCCTGCAAATATGTAGTGGAAAATGAGTATTCTATTTTCTTAGATATGTTTTGTCTTGACGAGGTTATGGATATATTTGATAATTATAGTATTAAACAGTATTATGGTCTAAATGTGTACGAGATTCAAATTTAACTCATTCAATAATTACTCTATGTAGCAACGAATTGAACACAACGAAACAGACTCGAAATTTATAGAAAATTTTGGCACAAATGGTCCCTAAAATTTATTTCTTGACCTGGAGGTCCCTAATCTATGTGTTTTGGTGCGAGCTTGATCATTTTTTTAAATATAAAAGGCCAATAAGCCCTTAATTTTAATTAGGACAATTGCATCTAGATTCCTAACCTTTGAAAAGAAGTACAAATGATTATGAAAAATGTATAATTATATGACGTTTAACTAATTTTATTTTTATTTTTATTTAATATGAAAATACTGATAAAAAATTAATTTATGAATTACGTATTCTTTATTTTCCTTATCGAATGATAATTAAACAACAAATTAAAATATAAATAATACTACATCGGTGGCAAAACATTCTCCATTATTTGCTCTTTAATTATAATGATAATATGTCTAGGTCTTCAAGGGAAATTTGTACTTTTCGTTTTCTATCTTTGCAAAATGTAATAAATCTACTCTCTTCAACCTTTGTGAATCTCAACCTTTTTTTAGCATCCCTGATCTTTTAATAATGTAGCAAAACTTGTCATTCCCTGATGAATTTGCCAATTTTTTTAAATAAATAAACCTAAAAAAGTAATAAAAGAATAAAAAATAAATTGATCGAAAACATCCTTCTAGTCAGTTTGGCAGATTTGAGAAAATCCGATCGTAAGGAGGACTTTAGCCAGACTCTCGATCAGTTACTCACAATACTTCCTTTCGATGTCGTTCTTGTCGAGCTGATAGAGCGACATATTCTAGGCTAGAGCCAAAAGTACACTAAGGGTAATAAACCAAGTAATGAATTTAGGAAAAACTTCAATTAAACTTTTCAAAATGACACAATAAATTAAAATAATTAAATATATATAAACACACAAAATAAAAAAGAACTTAGAAAAATTTCACCTCCCCAACCCAACTCACCCACCCCCAATGTCCCCAATTTTTCCCCGAAACACAACAATCTCAAATAAGAATAAAGTTATTTCTACATCTCCATTTACCACTTGGTTGATAGAGGATGATGTGGCACTTTTTATAATGGTAAGATTAAATGTGTGAGATGTAAAAGGTGATGCACGATTGTGCCAGGTTTAAATTTGGTAGGTAAGGGTTTAAAGGGAGGAAGACGATATGTTGCTTAAAATTCCAAATTTATTTAGCTCTTCCCTTCTTTAGTTTGCTCTTTTGTTAGGCGCGAAGCTAATTGTTTTGCTCATTGATGTCTTGTATCCCCTTAACATGCCCCGGTTTGGGGAGTCCCCAAGCTGCTGTAATTCATGATATTTAATTTTTCTTAGAGTTCAACGTGCATTACACATTATTTTGAAATATTTTATGAATGCTGTAAAAGTAATATTTGATACCAATATATTAGGAGGATTTGATGAGTCTCAGACGAACTAAAGAAAATAAAATTTAGAATAGAAATTTAAGAGAATAAAATTGTACTCTCAAATTCAACTTCTATAATTCAAATTTTTTGTGTTGATGAAATATTACAAATAAGCAATATTTTTATACTACATTTGGTATATAAGAATTAATTACTAATACACGAATTTAAACACCCATTAAAATTTCTAAATACATGAATATAAATAAATTCATTTATAATAATTCTAGATTCACGTAGATCAAGATTCATCAAGTCAACATTCATCGAGTCTAGATTAATGTGAATGTTATTTACTTGAGAATTAATAACATAAAATTCATACATGACAAGGATTTTGTAGTATTTATCACATATTAAAAAATGAAAACTATAGTATTATTGAAATAATTGAATTGTAGTAAAGTTAAAATCATCCAAAAATGATTCTCATTTGATGCGATATTTAATATATTATAGATGTAAAATAAAAACACAATAAGATTGTTTAAACATCATAAAACTATAAATATCATTTTGCTATTTATTTATCTTAATTTTTATTCATAATTTTCACATTACAAAACAATTACATTCACTTAAGACATGATAATTTAACTTTTTTATTTTATTTTCAATTCTGAATAAAATTATCGACATGACCATAATGATATTATTTAATATGTTGTATTAAATATTATTTAGTCCCTGTTTGGTGGATATTAAAATCAAATTTTAATAAATTTTGATAAAAATTGATAAAATATATAATTAAACTTTTTTTGATCCTTTGAAATAGGTTATTAAACTAATTGTTGATTTTGATTTAAATTAAAATTTGAATTTTAATCATTACCAAACGGGGCATTAATAAAGGTTCAATATCAATCTTTACTTTTTTCCAAAGGTTAGGGACCAGCTGCGTTTTTCCTAACTAAAAATTAATGGCATTTTGCTCATTTTCCAAAGGTTAGGGACCATATGAACCAAATTCCTAATTTATCGAGGACAATAATATCCCCCTTTGCCTTGTTTCTATGCATTTCAAGAAAGATATCAGTTCAAAAACTAAAATAAAATGCATGTTACAGATAAACAACTGAACTTGTTATAATTTGTTGAACTTTGGCAACTTTATTGAATGTATCTTATAATTGGGCATCAACAATAATAGCACAACTTAGTCATACTTCTCGGCCTTGTATTTGATTTCTGGGTTGCAAATATCGTCTTGACTTTGAACCAATCGAATCTCCAAACTGCTCGATTGGCAATCGTGCCCAGCCTCTGTATAGTCATTTATTGTCCTAGCCAGAAGCGCCTGCAATGAATGAAAACATCTCAAGCCACCATTCGAAAAACCAAGGTCCTAGTAAAAAAATAAACCCATCACAGACTATTTTACAGTTTTTGTTATTCTACTGAATCACTTTCAATCGAAAATTCTTAGTGATCTAGCAAGTGAATTTCAGAGGTCTCAGTCATAACATAATTTTATTTTGACTAGTGAAAGGAAATATAAATTCATTATACTTCATGTATCCAACTTCCCTCCTCTATCCATGCACCGTAGTATATTTTTCCAGTGTGGAATGAGTAAAGAATGAAGCTACAGGTCTCGATCTATAACACAGGTTCTTTTCGACCCGGTCATGTTTTAACAAGTTATTATCAAGATTTTCCCGGAAAATAATATCCCAGTAATGGAATAATGAATCTAAGCTCCGGATAAAGATATTTGGAAACCGCGTGAAAAAGTAATCAGCAAAAGGAATACCTGCAAACTTGATACAGAAAGCTCTGCTGCTTTGTCTAGGTTTTCAGGATATTTCTGCACAACATGGAGAAAGAAATCATTCAATAATTCAAGAGAAAGTTTGCTCAAGGACTTGATTTAATTTTGCTAAAAGCATTACATTGCTCCATCCGAGCAACAGTGCAGTTGTAAGATCTCCAGTTCCCTGCCAGCAAGCAAAGCCATAGAGGATAAAAAGTAGTTGCATGTGGATGAATGGAATTGATTAATACAAAAAAGGGAATTCTAGAATAGAGGAAATTTTTCCAAAATAAAATTAAATAAAATGTTGACAAATATGTGCCTTTACAAAACAAATCAGTCAATTTAAGTTAACCCAACCATACTTGTAAAATTGCACATTTCAAAGATGAGTCGAGGTAGGGGGGCTGAACAGAGGGAGTGAGTTTAAAAAGTAAAGTGCACATCTCCAAATCAGCCACGTGTCAAGGAAGTGAAGCAGAAGGTTCACAAGTGAAATAAATGCATACCGTGAAATAGGCAGGAATTTTGGGAATCAAAATCTTGAACTGCAGAGGTTTACCCTATGACAATCAAAGTTGTTCAACAAAAATGGAAACATGTTACAATCAGAAACGAAACAATATCCAAAGAAGACTTAACAATATCGTGCTTGAAATGAACACGAGAGTAAAATATTTATTTCATCATCTCCTTATTTTTCTTTCTCCTTTTTCAATAATGCATGTGTAATGCATAAGTTAATATCTATTTCTAAGACTCACTTGTTTTCATACCTTCACTTTCTGATGACTGCCAATCAGAAGAAGATTGCCATCTATGTTTATGCTTGTAATCACAACCTGAAATATGACCATACATGCTGTAAACCTTAGAAAGAAAAGGACATGCTCCTGAAGAAGGGACATGATCACAATAAGAGTAGAAGAAGGCAATTGAATGTCTGAATTAAACCAGTCAAAGTCCACTACAAAGACAGAACTCTTATTATACCAGAAACAATATCACAGTGGAGAGCAAATTATCATTGAACAATTCAAATAGAAGTAGTATTTTACTACTTTAGGGTGTCCTTCCATGTGATAAGTTGCTAGAAAACACAAAATGAAACAATATGGTCCATCACATTATAAAAGAAATTTGCATTGCACCATCATAAAAAGCACTTCATAAAAACCTGATTTTGAATGTGATCTTTGTTACAAGTGAATCATGACATTGTTCTACGACAGAAAAAAACTTTAGGAGGAGAAAGACTGCAAAAGCACATTGAAGAGGAAAACAAACATCAAGAAAAAATTGCATCAAGTGAAAAGCTTGGGAACCAATTGAAACTAATTTTACTAAGATTTAAGCACGAGGACAAACCTTTGACGGTCCAGCAGCATGAAGAATGTTGCAAACTTCCCGACCATCTTGTTCAGATGTGATCCTGAGACATGCAAAACCCATCATAGAAGCAACATGAGCTAAGGTCATGGCACAAATAAAAATTGCATAGCAAGACAAGCTGCATCATGATGTTGCCAACATATACAGCCATGTAGTAAGACTTCTCCATCATGATACAAGTACATTTAGCATCTGAATTTGTATAAAATAGAAAAGAACGAACTACCAATCAAAGATACTGCAACTTGACATAGATGGACCACACAGAAGCAAGGGTGTGGGTCCCAGTCCAACAGCAGTTTAGATATATAAACTTAAAATTATCAATGATTAGATCTGCTCGACTCTCATGATCCTAACTACACTGCAGGCATATTTTCTTAGCATGCTTCTTTTGCTGTTCTGTTTGACATTAGCAACCAACTTCAACAGGCAGTAAATTTTTTAACAAGATTGAGATAAGAATATCCACATAGAAACACAAATGACAAGTATACTCGATCAGCTTCATAACTTGTTAGGTACTATTTAGATGGAAATTGGAATGAATACCTTAACCCAGTTAACTGTTCAGCCTCAAACTGATTAGGAGTTAACATCGAAGCAACAGGGACAACCTATTAGAAGTAGCACTTTAAAGCATTAACCATCAGAAAATTTGATATCTAAAAACTCAATACAACTAAGTCTTATCCTGTTATTATTTAGAGTCAGCTATATTGATAGAACCATCTCCAAAGTCAAACTATAAATGGCAGCAATGTTCTAAATACCTTTTAGTTACCTCATTCCATGTTATTTGTAAAATTGGAAATAAAGCATTTTTCTTGTAAATTGAGATTTTAGTTACCTCATTCCAAGTTATTCCATGTTATTCCATGTTATTCCATGTTATTTATATTTTCTTCTTTTCTAACAAATAATTAAGATTTTGTCAAATATATTTCACATTTCCAAGAAATAATAAAAAAATTACTAGACATAAGTTTACTTCCTGAAAACTTGCGATGGAGAATAGTAATTAATATCCTATAAGAACAAAATTTATGTATACTTTGAACTTGAATAGTGCATTTCCACATGTTGACAAAATGGTCAAAACATAACACAGGAAATAAACATCATATGATTTCGATGCTTTTAAAAATGATTGGAACTAGTCACACCTAGGAATTTGAGCTGTCACATTACTCTATGCCATTAAGCCATTTGAAGAAAGAGTGGTGGAGAAAACAAGGTCCAGCAATACATTGCCCTCTAAATGCAGGCTAAAACATTGATTAAAATCCACTTCCAAATAAAAGAGTAAGAAATACCTTCTCACGAAATACTGAAACCATTTCTTGAGGGACATAAAGCTTTCCTTCATCGCCCAACACTGGATCACAGACTGAATATATAGCATGTAGTGTCAGAAGACAAAATTTACATCAAGATCCACACTGTGCAATATAAATACTTTTTGACCTCTGTTACGGTTAAAGGATCCAATTGTTTATGCATGATCAGGATCAAAGACCTGTGCCCCCAACCAAACCGAGAAACAAGAAAACAAAAGACAAAGAAAGAGTATTTACTCACATGCAGCTTATATATACTTCTATAAAAAGTAGCAATATAAGAAATTAGGAATACGCAAATCCTGAATGCCATTGTTAATATGAAAGATAATATTTTATCAGCATGTACTGGTGTACTCACCATATGTAAGTTTGGGGTTGATAGACCTAAGCTTGTCAACAACTTTTAGTACAGTGTTCAAGAAGGGGATAGAACCAATATAACCTACAATAGGCCATTAAGAATTAGAAAGCACAAGACGAAGAGTAAGCCAACAAAGATTTATTGATAAACATATGTATGTAGAAATGTTTGAAAAAATTATCAAAATAAGATTACCTTTTAAGAAATGGGAACAAACACATCTCAAAATTATAAAAATGAGCATAAACTGAACATCAGGAAAAGAAAACAAAGGTATTGACCATCACTTTTCTGTCAAATATACAAGGCTGTGGACCCGAATTTACAGTAAATATTTGACAGCAATGAAATTGAAGTTGTTCCAACTATATGTACAATCGTGGTTTAGAGTGCTTTCGAGATACCTGTCAGAAGATGAGTATAGAATAACAGATCATTGGCCTCAAGACCCTCTATTAAATCCCAAAGTTGGTCTCCGTTCAAAACCTGGCCCTTACAAGATGGGTATCCTGCACAAATCTCAGTTGGAATAAACGACAAAATTATCTGTGTTTATATAGTGTAACATGCCAGAACATGTACAGATTCACAGATGACCTCGCACCGTGTTTCAAGCGTCAGACTGTTTGAATGAAGTGGTATAAGCAGCTTGCCTGTGTGGTTCGAGAACTGTACAGAATTGATGGGGTCCACGTCATAGCCAAGTAATTGTAGAGGAAAGACAGCTGATTTGTTGCCAACATATCCCTAATGAGAAAAAGAATCGGAAGTGATCTCAACATAAAGCTTACAATTTATAAATAGAATTTGTGAGGTATATCAACAAAGCACTAGAGAATCATTACACAGAAACAAAAAGGAAAAAAAAAAAAAAAAAAAATCCAAGAAGGCAATACAAGAATCAAAACAAGTTAGCATAATAACTAATAAGAATATCATGATTTATCTTTTTCTGTATATAAATGGAATTATAGATCAATGTGATATTCCATACAGTAAAAAAGTTCTTAGTTGATTGTTTACTCTCCCATTGTAAAATGCGGCAAAAGAAGAAAGGTTTGCAAGTAATGAGATTTACGTATGTTTATTTAAAGAAATGAGTATTAATTCTTCCTAAAACGAAGACATCCTAAAAAATAGCAAACCTCAGAATTGCACCATAATGGCACACTGACACAAATATGTCATAAGCATTATAATCATACGGCTGAAATAAAGACAAAACTGTCCAAGATATAGGCATGATCAATATCTTTCAACACCAATCCTTCCTCACCCAAACACTCCATATTTTCAAAAATCCTGCTACTCCAGACCATCTATGCATCCACACCAACAGAGTACATTTCGTTAACCCGTAAATACACTTAAAACACCAATTATTTCACATAATCAAGAACCATTTCGTTCTAACAGAAATCAATAACACACAAGAAATACAGACAATATTCAAAAAAGGGCTTACAAAATTGCTATGAATTAATAAACAAGAAGCACCTGAACAGTGTGAGATTGAATACTGAGAACCCGACCCGTCCCCGATGGCAGTTCTAAAGCAAGAATTGGCGGAGGCGCCATTGCCCACTTCTTTAAACTCCTACTCAATCTAAAAAAAATTTCCATTTCAAAAACCCATTACATAAATACAATAGATACATTACTTCTACAATAAGAAGAAAAAAAAAATTACCCGAAAATGTAAAAGCTCCGAGGGGTTTTAGCCTCAAACAAATCAATGAATGCAGATTTTAGCATAAATAATTCGAGCAATCTACTTATATATGCAGAACGGGCAGTTTTCCACCATTTTTTCTCTTCAACAAGTTGGAATGGGCAGATGGGCAAATTGGGAATTTCAAGCTGCTCGTTCTTCAAGCGAATCTGATTTTCTTTGGGTTTTTACGTCAGTGCTTACCGATTTTATCAAAGGTTGAAGAATGTTTTTAAGTAGCTGTTGCTTGTTTGACCGAATTTTTTAAAATTAGCTTTTTTCTTTTTTAAAAAAAATTATTTTTTAATCATATATTTTATATAAAAAAATTCATAATTTTTTTTATCAATTTTTCAACCTTACATTTTATCAACTCAAAATATATTAAAAATCAAATTTTTAGTCAAATCAAACGAAGCTAATTGACTTTAGGATTTGTAGCCGACAAGATCGATGCCTCAAGTGATTATAAATAACATTATTATAAAAATGTAATTATATTGTCACTACAAATATTATTTATTACACAAAATTATAGCTATACTTCAAACAAATTATATTTTTAATAAATAACCACATTAATTTTACAATTTTAATCCTAATTAAATTAAACTTAAAATATTATGGTGTACATTCCTTCTTTACATTTTTTCCATTCTCCCTCCCTACCTCATCGGCATTCAAACCTTGTCCAAGGAAAAAAAAAAAAAAAATACATTTCCACCCACCACCACCAATTAGTCTCGAATCCCCCATTAATCCCGTCTAGAAAAAAATCAAAAACTTCTTCCACCCCTAAATGTCCATTTCTAATTCTACCAAATGAAATACCAACCCCACCCAATGTAAGCACCCCTCCACCACCCTTACACCATTTCTAATTCTACCCACCCCACTCCACTCCACCCCACCCCACCCATATCTATAGCAAGTTAATTTTATTAATTACTTACAATCAGCAAGTTTTACATACATCACAAAATCAATAATAAATAAAAAAAATCCACCATAATTACCACCAAAAAAGAAAAAAAAAAGTGTAGTGAGGGAAAAGAAAAGCATGTCCTCGGCGAAGGAAAAAAGTGGAAGAAATAAAAAGATAAGTTTCACGTTTGTGGTGGAAACAAAATAAAAAAAATTAGTTTTAAAAAATATTTAAAAGAATATCTATTTATGTAATCTTACTTAGGGTTGTTTAAGTAGATAAAACATATATTTAAAATTGTGAAAAAAAAAAAAAAAAAAAAAAAAAACCACCAAAAAAAAAACAAAAAAAAAAAAAAAAAAAAAAAGTGTAGTGAGGGAAAAGAAAAGCATGTCCACGGCGAAGGAAAAAAGTGGAAGAAATAAAAAGATAAGTTTCACGTTTGTGGTGGAAACAAAATAAAAAAAATTAGTTTTAAAAAATATTTAAAAGAATGTCTATTTATGTAATCTTAATAGTTATTTAAGTAGATAAAACATATATTTAAAATTGCGATGTAGTAAACAAATTTTGTAGTGGTAATATAATTACCCTTATAAAAAAATCAGCATTTACATTTTCAACCTTAAACACGTTTTGCACATGAATTAATAACCATAAGTACAATTTTTTTTTTTTTTCATATTTTCCTCGAGGCCTTACATTCTATTGGTTGGCTAAATAAAACAAATGATTACAAATAAAAGTTCTATCNTTTTTTTTTTTTTCCATATTTTCCTCGAGGCCTTACATTCTATTGGTTGGCTAAATAAAACAAATGATTACAAATAAAAGTTCTATCCAGTTTACTAAGGTTACTTCTTCTGGAAACATTATTAACTTTACTACAATTGACAATTTTACTATATTAGGTAAACGACACATATATTGGTTCTAATTACGTAGTATCTTTATTTGGCTTGAGCCATTTTATTTCGAAACTTACTATTGATGAGTCGAAGGGAAGATTGTGTAGTTGAACACTATGTTCAATTGAGGTTGAAAGTGTGACACAACATAGAAATAAACTCAATGAGCAAACAATTTTCTTCTAATGTCTTGGGTTCAAGTTTTTTACTGTTCACTTTTCACTCGAGATTAATCTTGCTACTTCTGGACAAAAAAAAAAAAAAAAAACATTTTCTGATGATAATGCATCGAAATTTTCAACGCGATAGAGTACTATAGCCAAATTGTGAATAAGTTTAGGGGTAAAAAGATTTGGTTTGCTCCTAAACTTGTTGGTTAGCAAATGATCTCTAAACTTTAACTCATTTAGTCCCTGTTTGATACAAATTATAATCTAGATTTTTATTAAAGTCAAAGTTAACATTTAATTTTAATTACATATTTCATAGATTCCACAATTTTTCAATTACACATTTCATCAACCTTTCATAAAAATTTAATTTTAACCTCCATCAAACATCAGCTTAGTCACTAAACTTTACAATGTTTATTCCATTAATCACTAATATTGACTCCGTGATTTCAAACTAACAATGAAGCTAATTTTAGCTTGTAGAACATTTATGTGGCATAAATGTATATGATAATGTCCATATCTACATATTAAAATAGCCAAAGTAAGGGCGGAGCACGTGTCGCAATTTTCAATCGTGGTAAAAAATCCCCCTTTGAAAAAAAAAAAATATTTCTTGAAATTTGTATTCCTACTACTCCATTATCTCACGCAACCACCTACTCCTCTTCCATTTTCCCACGCAAACTTCTCATTCCTTTCCATTTCAACGCTAATGCTGTCAAACAATTCACATTCGTTGTTTTAGAAAAGACGCTATTAGAGTCAGACTTGCCTACGAGAGCTGACAAGATTTATATTCTTGCATTTTGATATTGTTTTACTCTATTCTCTCATTTCTTACTGATTTTATTTTCCTAATGGTTGATGATTAATCAGTGTGTATGTACGAGTATTAATTAAAA
>CAIGRN010038587.1:0-26334 GCA_903798345.1 Fraxinus anomala
TATTTGGATCATTTGAAGTAACATAATTTAGGGCCCGTTTGAGCAACATTAATATAGAATGAGACGGAAAAATATAGTTGTTATTGGGCCCCACACAAGAGATAGAAATTCAAAATCAATGGCTTGATGTGATGGATAACGGTCATGTTTTTCATTTTTATGGATGAAAAATGCGAAACAAACAGGGACTAAATATAAATGTAACAACTTTGAAGCTGCCTCTGATTTAGGAATGACAAAATAACTTGCCGACTAGAGCGGCTTGGGCTCGACCCGGGCCGAGCCCCATTTTTGGGCGTCGGCTCGAGTTGGGCCAACCCGTGAGCCTAAAAAATAAAATAATAATAATAATAATAATAATAATAATAATAAAAACTTGTCCATCACTTTTTTTTTTAATTTTAGCTGTAATTTTTTATGTGTTAATATTTAGTTATTATTTATAATATGTATAAATTGCACACATTTTAAATTCTTTAAAAAAAATTTAAATTTGTCACAAATTTTTAAAAAAAAAAAAAAAAAACCGGACCTGCTCGGCTCGTTGACACCTACTCTGATTGGATGCCAATTTTGTCCCTTGAAATCTTTTTCCTACAACCATTTGAGTGATAATAAATTCGAGTAATTGTTTCTAAATTGATTTATATAAATCAATGCTACTTGAGTGAGTCTGTACACGGTTCTGAACTTTGTGTCTGTCTTAACTATGTTGAATTCGTTAAGACTGAACAAAAATTTAATTTTAATATGTCCGCACGCCCATCTGTATAAAACCATCGTATCTTAGGATTAGTTCCAGGTAGGATAATTCTAAAATAATCTAAGATTAGTCAATTATCATATCCAGTCGTTGAACCTCTAGATCCCAATTCAAGAAAACTTGGATACAAGAAAATAGCTATAAAAACTTATAAATATACTATTGAATGGTAGTGCCCAAACAAGAAAACATGTGCAAACACATGCAAGTTCTTCCTCTCCACATGACGAAAAGGTCGAAAATTTTAGGAAAATAAAGAGATTCATGCGTCCTCCAAAATGCTAAATTGCAAGGTAACCAATTTTCTTGGGGTTAACATAGAAATTGTTTAGAAAAGTTGAGAATAAACACCAAACAGTCTCCCTGCAATCACTATATAGTGCTCGTTTTTGCAGTGTCGTTGCTGCATCATTTCGGTGAAGTTTCAAGAAAGCTTTCCGCTTCCCCCCCACCTGCAAAGATCAATGATCCTATTCGATTAGAACTATGTTATCTTGTAGTGGCATGTTTGTAAGAAGCTAATATCTAGTCTATTCTAAAGTTGTATTCTGTTCAGTATTGTGTATCAAACATTGTCTAACAAAATTGATTATCCATGGGTGGAAGGCAACTCACGGCATAGTGTAGGAAGTTCGGAGCTTTTCAGCACACGCAATCTCTTCACACTCGATACGAACATGCTGCCAAAAACATTAAGAAAACAGATTACATTTGAAAAGTTGGAAACATACTATATAGTTCTGAGAGTCTAATACTCGCCTTGATTAAAAATGAAACTGGAATTGTTAAAATTTCTATTGAGACAGGGAATTTAGGTTCCAAGAAAGCCTAAACCAAGTAGAAGAATAATAATAAAACGATAAGATGCTTACTGCCAAGGGACATCCCCAACAAGCATCCTGTCCCCTTCATTATCTTCATAGACCAAGGTATATTCACCGCTTCCGCCCAATAAACCTGTAATTGCTTTCCCTCCGTCTTCCTCGTTCTTGATTCCACCAGCCGAAAAATTGCTTTGAGCTACACACATAAATGGAAAACAAAACTGAGCAACCAAATATCTTTCAGATTGCTCGATCTACTGAAAGATCTAACGGCGTAAAAATGGGAAGGGAAAGCCTAGCCATGGCAGTGGAAGAAAATTGTGGCCCGGATAGGCCAATAGACACCGCTAGGAAGATCTAAAGCAACTATGTCTAGCCGACCCCAAATTAGCAGTTATATGTAGAAGTGAAATAGTTACTAGCAGTCTATAAGCAAATTAACAATCTCTCGCCTAATGAAATGGAAAGACTATATATAATGATGGAAACATAGGGAAAAATTATAAAATTATGCATAGATAACCTGCAAGAAGGTCTCTAAAGAGTTCATCAACAGCAGAGGAGAGATTTTCATAACTGTCGTGTTCTTTAAGATTGACTTTTCTTCCAATGGGAACTCCGTCCATGTTGATCTTCACAAGCAAGCTTTTAGGGGAATTTTCAATAGCTTTTTCCCCAGAAATTCTGCTGCCAGCTGCATTCTGCAACTCGGAGACAGGTTTAGAAGAATTTCCGTTTGCAAGGTTCTTTCTAAATGAATGAATAGGAGGCCATCCCACGACCGATGTAGGAGCAATTCTATTGTTCGTCAACAGAAAATAACACGAGTTAATTTAGAGAAACTAAACAAGCTAACTTCATTTTCCAAAAATATATCAAAATCACTAGTCTAAACATATTCTCATACATCTTAATCTTCATCAACAACAAACTAGTCTGGTTCCTACCATAATTGGAGTCGATTACATGAATCATTTGACACTCCCAATTGATTAAAATCAATTATGAAACAAAATGCACATAAAACAAAAGGTTACTTGGTAGACAACACATGAAGGAATTTTATACAATTAATTTTTGGAGCTTAATTATTGTTGTTGTGCGGAGCCCTTGGACCAAAATTTTATTAAGAGAGAAAGGGTTCTGAGAAAATAGATTGTGTGACTTCTCTTATAAACATCTTTTCATAATAATGAATTATTGCAACGGTAAAAGATGATGTAGTCTCAAACTGAGGTTATTGATCTGCATGTTCTTGTATATCTATTTTCTTTTTGCGATTTTGGTCCAAGTACTATAGAATTAGATATTAGGCTAATGAATATTGACTATAATAATAAAAAAATCTATTATCAAGACACAGAATGGCATGGATAAAAAACTCAAAAGAAGTTAAAATAATTTGGTACATAGTAATAAATAGATCGAGTTTCGCATATCTAATAATGAATCGACCTGCAGAGTCGAGAAACAAGACTAAGCAATAAAATGTATTGTACATAACAGACATAGAAAATGAAACAAAATACATGGACCACAACATTTGAGTAAAAACAGTGAATATCATCTGTTCACAAGAGAAAAAAAACAATAAAAAAAGGGTAAAGAAAAGCTGAGGCACCTTTTCTGAGCACTGCTGCTGTTGGGCAGAGCTGTATTAGCAGCTGAAAATGTCTTCTTTTCTGCAACAGTATAATTGGGCTGTGAGGATTCCTTCACCTGGTCATGTGCTTGGAGAAACGGCGTCGTTGGCTGCTGAGATTGCACTTGGTAGCCTGAAGAAGATGTCCATGGAGATAAATAATCAAAAGATTCTCTTGAAACGTTGTTATTTTTTATGGTCCAGTCTCCATTTGGTGGACCAAGCCTTAGCTCAAGCTGGTTTTCCTCTGAAGATCCATGGCTTGTTTGTTTTTCTTGTGCACTTATTGTAAACCATTCTTTCTCTTTTGGAATCAAATCCAGTAACTGAGGACACTCCTCATCTTTTCTTGAATAACCCTTCATTTTTTTTCCTCAAGAAGATGAAACTAAAAGGAAAACCAAGTTGTATAATCAAGAATTTCAACTCAGTGATGAAAAATGGAGCACAGAGATCTTTCTGCAAAAGAAGGGATTACACAGCATAAGCTTTTAGACAGAAAGATTAAAAGAAAAATAAATAAGGGAGTTGTAAAGATATAAAGGATTTACCTTGAGCGCTTAACCATAAGAAAATCAAGAACTGCCCACATACTCAAATCATCAAATCAAAGGTTTCTTGCTCCAAAAACCTTAAAACTCAACCACCAAAAACCCAATAATATCTTGAAAATCCACCAGAGAAAGAACAGAGAACAGAAATATAAAAACCCCACAAGAACAAAGAAAATCGCAAAGAAAAAAGCAGGGGTATAAGAACTTAAAAGCTATTATGGCTTCTGGATCGTAATCTAGCTTTTATGGCTTATAAAATATAAACACAGGAGTGGACACGAATACAAAAGCAGATAGGTAATTTTCACTCGAAGCACCTTCAAAACAGGGAATGGAATTAGAGAACAATGCACGCAACCACACACCTCTCAAAGTTATACTGTTGTTCAGCTAAGGAAGCAAAGCATGCTGACCTCTCTCTCTAGAAAAGACAGATATAAATAGAGAGAGTATATATGATACATATATACAGTATACTGTATGTCTATATCTATAGCCTCAGGTATCAAAACACTGCCCCAAAAATATCCCCCTTTGCTCAATTTGCGTCTATGCCAAGAGACATAAAGTAAAGCTAGGATTTAATAATAGAATGGATTAGTGAGTAGCTTGTAATCAAGATTTAGAAAGGTGGAATGTGGAATTAGAGGGTCATATCTAAACTAGATTATCAATAGATCTTGCATGACATATTATTTATACATCATTGGATCGCAACTATTACTCACGTATTATTCACACATTTTACAATTTGTAATTATTTAAAATTTAATTTAATCACTTACTAAGAAAATTAATATTAGTCACTAAAATAAAATAAAATATCATTGTTTACTTTTTCACCTGTCCGCTTAAAATATTACGTTTTGACACATAAAACATTGACATCAATAAACGTTCCTTGTGTTCGCTCCATTTGAGTCTCATTTTTTAAAACTCCTTTTTTAATACCATTTTCCTACTAAAATGATTTTGCACGTGAATTTAAGTTTTTCTCTACTTTTTAATAATATATTTTAAAAAATCATTTTTTTACAAAATATATTATTAAACGGGGCTCAAATAGGCTTTATTATTGTAAAATTACAGATTTTCAAATCATTAGGGGGTTTGATTCTTTTTCTTTCCCTTTTCAGGATAGGGATGTGGAGGGCAACTCGTGATCTTAAGGTCAAATCAAAGGAGCATTTTGGGAAGATTGCAAGAGTCGTACATGCAATGATTCTTTGTCTTAACATTGGATGTTTTATGGCAAGTTAGAGAAAACGAACCACACGAAAATATATCGTTGTCCGCGTTACAAAAATTGGGTCGGACTAAAAATTTTGTGAATAGATCTAACATTTTTTGTGATCATCTATTTGATTTTTATTATTTTACCTTTTTAGATGAATGATTGGATCAATTTATAAACATTGATGAACCTCCCGTAGAATCGGTGCTGCTGTTGTCCACATATAAGGTAGCCCTCCGCTCTCATCCCCTAGAGCACCATGTGCCTATCGTTTCAGATGCTCTTGCTATGAAAGATTTGAATGAGAAAAATTAGCTAAGCATAACCTTCGTCGGAATCCAACTTTCCCCTATATCTGGCAAGTAATCAACATCACAATTCTGGTTTGATTACAATTAAAAAGACAAAATTTGAGTGCTTTTTTTTTTTCGACTTCTTTTAATTATCACTTGGAAGGACTTCAAATGGTGTGCCCCTCCGATGTGCAATGGAGGATGCTAACCTAGGTCACGAATCTTTGTGACTTTAAAAAAGTTGTGTAGACTGGAACCGTTGATGATGACTACCAAAATTAATGGTAAATGCAACTATGATAGCGAAATAAAAACCGTCAATACAGAGTAAGTGAAACGAGACTAAGTAGATGGCAGTCGAAACACCAATATGTTGCAAGTCAATTTCGTAAAAAGAACATATTGGTGGGTAAGCCGTATGCATATCGTGGTATTTTGCAAGCTGGTAGGGCATGAGGAACACTGATTGCCTGTGGATAGGGGCTGCTTCTGCTTTTTCTATAATGCAATTTTTCCACGTTTCAACATCTGATTTTGATCTATGTAGGTCCTCCCCATTGATTTACACTATCTATGATTGTTTAGCATCAGTCTAAATCGTAATACAACAGAGTAATACTATTTATCATGACTAGTCTTTGACCATATGGATAGTGGAAGACCACGCAAATTCTTCCAATGTGTCATTTGTGCAAGAAAACATCTTTTCCTCACAATAATGTGAGAGAAGGGGAGAAAGATGGGGGGAAATTCCTCCCTACCCTCTAATGTCTAATGTCTTATCGTTTTTGTCTAATCCTTCTCCAGACCCTACCATCAAGAATAAACCTCATTCTCAAAATTTATCTTCACTACATTGCTAAGAAACGCCTTATTTTTAATGATCAATAAATAAAAAACGAACATGTTTGCTTTTATTATTTATTAAAATTTCAGTAACCCACATTTTGCTGCTACATTCTTACAGAACACCAATTCTATCCTACTCTGTCCTTTTATGATTTCAAGAATTAAAGACAATAATCCAAGAACAGGAAAAGAGGGGAAAAAAAAGGGAAACTAACAAAGAAAAACGACATTAACTAATTTAGTGAACGGTAAATATGAATTCTTCCACTGGTTCAGCGATAGGTACGATAGTTGGGGCTGTACATGCAGCTCTCGGCATATCTTACTAGATTTTCAGGTTGAGGTAGACGAGTCGCCAATCCTATAAAGCAATGAAAACGAAAAATACTTAGATATGCCAAATTACACAACCTAGCACATTAATTTAATTAGCATAAAATTTTAGCATTTTACCGAGTTTATAAGCTTTCTCGGCTACTCTGGCAGCGATCTGGGCTGAAATTTTTCTGATGTTCGAGAAAGGAGGGTATATTAGTCCGTTCTCTAAGTTCTCTTGGCTAACCTGTTCGGCTAACGCTTCCGCTGTTTGAGGAAAACAAGATGGTCAGGAACGTAATATGATATTGAAATCCATAAAATTGTTATGGGTCAAGTCATAATCCTTAATTTCATAGATAGCAAGCAGAAATCAGAAAAAATGCAAAGCAAACACACAGATTTATAGTGGTTTGCTCTCAATGTGAGAGTTGTGTCCACTTGATGTCGCAAGTCATCACTAAAATCGAGAAGAATGAACTTCATAATTGAGATCTCACGTCTGTCGTCTGAGTCGGTCTCAGTTTGTGTATCTACGAATAACGGTTCCCTCAAGTTCCTTTTATAAATTTTGTAAAACTTAGGGTGACATATTCACCTAATACAAAATATGATGCGACATGCCAAATTAGGCCAATCCACAATTGAGGGACAAGTAAACAGCCATGAATGCTTGTGATGAGTGGCTTTAGTTATAGACTATAGGTAAGCAACTAGATAGTTTCAAAGGGTAAATGTTAAATTTCCTTTAGATTAAAGGGGCAGAAAATGTATTGGCTATAATGTTTCTTAATCCCCCTATCTTCGTGGAAAGTATGATCCAGTCATGCCAGAATAACGAGCTCAAGTAATGTATTTTTATTATCAAATGCATGATGTATGCTGTATTAAACTTCTATGTTAGTTATATTTTCCATCACTTACAGGCTGCCAGGAGCATATCATCGTGGACACGGATGGCACCAGAAATTATCAAACCGAGACCAAATCCTGGGAAGATGTAAGCATTATTTGCCTGAACCAGAACGATACGTACTGAAATCAGTCTAAAGTTCGACTTTAAATAGCAAATGAATCTTAGTTAAGGGATATTTCGACTGAACCTGGCCAGATGGATAGACCTTTCCATTATATTCAACTGGGGCAAATGGGCTCCCACTGGCAAAAATGCACCTGCCCTGAAAAAACGTACAGTAAAATGAGAGAATGTTGAATAATAAAATGAAAATATGTATAGATAAACACATCGTTTATTTGTGAAGTATAGATAATATGTATTGAATATGAAAGCTGCAAAAAAGAATTACCTCACTCCACTTGTAAGCTTCTTCGGCCGTACATTCCGACTGTGAAGTTGGGTTGGAGAGTGCAAGAATAATGGGTTTCTGCATGCCAATAATTATGGAACTTTAGTTTAAACTTGTTGACAATTAACGCTCATGTAAGCTTAAAAGTTCACTTATTTAAATTCAAAAATGATATGTTTTGGATTGGTCAAAGTTGGAAATAAGTTGATTATTTGGACATTTAAGGTAAGAGTTACTTTCAAAATAATAATAATTTTTTACTTTAAAGTAAGAAAAAAGTAGCATATCGAACATGTATCGAAAGAAAAAGGTATAATTAACTTTTACTTCTTCCTTTTTTTAGCTTAGAGAAACATGACCAACATACAACACAAATATAAAGCTTTACCTCATTGAATGATGACATAGACTCAACAATTTCTTTGGTAAAAGTTCTTCCAGCTCCAGATGATCCTATTAATACTGTCGGCTTGATGGACTACAAAAGGAAACAAGGAAAAAAACCAATAGTGAGCACCAGATGAGCCATGCACAACATTGCGCCAACCATCCCACACCCGGGCGCAGACACAATTTGCATGTTTGGGACACAATATAGATAGGATTCGACAGTATTATAAACAATAAATTTTAGCTTTTTGTCTTATTTAATACTGTTCAGATCCAATCCTCCTTATTCAAATTGCCAAAAGAGTTTATACCTTAACAGCATCTGCCAGACTGTTGATAGGTTCGTGTTCGTGGGCCCAGGGCCTCTTAAAATGTTGAAGTGACTCCATGCGGGACCTAACAATTAACCCCTAGAAAGGAAGGGTATTCCACGAATATTCAATATTTTAGACCAGAACAAAGAAAACGTGACAAGTATCAAAACTGAAAATATAGTGGTTTTCGTTACCTTTGAGTCCACAAGCCAAATCTTCTCGCGAGTCTCTTCTAATGGAGCTCCAGTCTGCATATAAGTTAGGGTATAAGGAGTGGAATTTCCAATTTTTCTCTTTATTTGAACTTGTCTAGAGGAAAAAGTGAGTAATTGATAAAGATATAATGGCGCATCATATTTTGACCTGCTTGGATATTTCAAGTGCTATGAGTTCTGCAATGCCAGTTCCAGCCTGCAGTAAGAACATGGAGAAATGAGATACATAATATAGGCAGAGAAAATTGATAGTGGAAGAAAGGATATTTATTATATGTTTGCTGAATATAGGAAAACATCCTAAGAGCATGTTTGTCTAAGCTTAAAAAGTTCACTTACAAGTAAATAAGGTTCGAATAACTTTTTATTGGTCGAAGTTGGAAATAACTCACTTATTGCCGGTAAGGTTAGAGTTCTTCATACAATAAGCAACATTTTTTACTTAAAAATAAGTTATCCAAAATATTTTGGGAATAAAAAGTTGCTTAAATGTAATTTTTAACTTTCTGTACGCTTAGCCAAACATGCTCTAAGAAGATATTAGCTGAAGAGCACAAAGGCAAACAGATTCAAAATGTAAACATCAAAATTTGACTAATTACACCAATCAACATTCAAAAATCTATGTAATCTTTGTTTTACTAGCTATAATTTGAAGCATAACAAGAAGAACAAAATCAGTTGAAAAGACAAGATTTAAATGAATAAAGGTGGACATTCTCTACCCGCTTAAACTTTTAGATGACATGGTTAACAAAAGGATGGTATCAAAGCCATGCAAGTCTTGCCACCACCCATTTATGAAAATAGTGCTCATGCCAAACCTTTGATTGAAAATAAATTAGGCCTGGACATGAGTGTGTTGAAGACAAGATATAAATAAATAGATGTGATCCTACCATACTGCTTAATCTTTTAGAAGAGAATGTTAACAAAATATTTAGACGAGTCGTGAGAAACACCTCTCCTGCTCCGAGGAATAAGAACCTGTGTTCGGCCAAGGTTCCCCCAACTAATTTCAATGCCGCAATAAGCCCAGCAAGGACCACAGATGCTGTCCCCTGGGTAAAACGTAAAAGGAGATGTTGAGAATAATTATGTATCAGGATCCATTAGACAATTGCATGAATATGAACTTATTATAATCAAGTAAGAAAATTCAACTTCAACTATGGTGATCTCCTAATCTAAATTTTCGTTATACTTCTCGAATTGTTATTTAAAGAAGTAAATATAAACAAATATTGAAGATCGCATTGCAAAATAAACTTCATACATAATTTAAAATACTAATTTAATTTAGGCAGGACAAACTGAGCGTGTTGACTCATATTTTCGTTCGGTTTTTATCTTGTAGCTCAAAATCAACCGAACTCAATTGTTTAATCTGAGCTTGGTCCTAAAATAGATAGGGTCAAGCAATTGGACTTTGGGGAAACACTAGGCTCTGGTGACAACCTCAAATGATCAAATAAAGATGAAGGGCAATAAGAAAATATCCACGAGGCAGATGAAAAGAATACTCAAAAAAAGCAGATACATCCAACATTCGAAGATAAGTTTCCTGTATATTTACCTGTATATCATCGTTGAAAACAAGATGGGAAGTCCCGTACTTTGCAAGGAGATCAAATGCATTATGGTTTGCAAAGTCTTCAAACTGCATAATGTAGATTAAATACTTATTCGAATTAGAAATTAAAAAATTAATAGTTAAGAAAATAGGAATCGCATAAAATTGACTGACCTGAATGAGGACTTTTTCCCCATAATTTTGCTTGACTGCAGACATAAACTCGTGCAGAAGTTCGGAATATTCCTGAAAATAACAATTTCAGTTCAATCTTTCCAGAAAAGAATACAATGCCTTTCAAATCCATCAAGACTACTGATGCAAAGAAACTGATCATTACCTGCCCAGTTGCTCTCCTTCGCCTGAGCCCAATATAAAATTCGTCCTCTAACAATGTCTCATTGTTCGTCCCCACGTCAATTGTCACAGGCAAACACTGAAATGAAAGAAAATGATTTTAAGAATCTTCGCTTATACTGAAACAAAATTATCAATAAACAAAGAGAATGGACAGAATAGAACAACCAAACTTATATCATCTTCAGCTTTCACATGATTAAGAGAATCAATCACTATACAGAAATGAGGACTGTAGAAAGTGAGGTGAATCTCTATGCTATCACGACAACTAGCCTTTATAGAGTACAGGAAAGCAAGTCTTTCAAATACTTACAGCAGAAGGACGAATGCCACCAAGAGCTGAATACAAGGAAAGCTTCCCTACAGGTATCCCCATTCCCTGGTAACATTAGAAGGTTATTGGAATCAAATTGATTAAATAAAAGCACGCTACTGGGTGCACGAAAGCAATAGCAAAGGTGCAAACATTGGGACCCCACAAATGTATAAATCTTTAAATGAGATGCTTTATACTCTAGTCAAACTCATTCCATCGAAGAAAAACAAAAGAACAGGCGGAAAATGTCCAAATACCTGGCAGCCAAGGTCTCCAAGCCCCAAAATCCGCTCACCATCAGTCACGACAATAACTTGAATCTTCTTTTCAGGCCAATTTTTCAATACCTCAAGAATTCTTCCCCTGCAGAAACACTAATAGTTATCATTCCAGCAACTATTGTGGAAAATTAGAAAAATTAACTGGAATCAAACTTACTTTTCTTTCAAACTTATAAAAAGACCCTGAGGTTGCCTAAAGATACTCCCATATTTTTGGCAGGCCTCACCAACAGTTGGAGTGTAGACAACTGGGAGCAGCTCCTCAACATTTTCAATTAGAAGCTTGTAGAACAGCCTTTCATTTCTCTCCTGAACAAAGGAACAAAAATAAAAAATAAGCATGTCATTGCAAGCTATTAAAAATCAACAATAAGCATGTCATTGCATGCTAATAGTGACCAACATGAAATTTCACAAAAAGTCAGTGGCCTCTAGTGTTTTTGACCCCAACTATAACTTTTTAATGCATGCAATATGAAACATTTCACAGCATAACCCTTGTCACATTTTAAAAGTTTGTTGTGGAGAAAAATAGGAAATAAAAAACAAAGATTCGTGAACATAAAAATTATGTAACTACCTGAAGATCCATCATAGCCATGTACCTTTGCAATGGTACTTGGTACTGACGCATATTGTGCATCATTTTCTTAACCTATTCAATGAAATGGCACATTCAGAATAATGATTTACACAATAAAACCAAACAAATTGTATGGTTCCAATTTACAGAATTTAGTATGTTAACCTGAATCTCTTGACTAACAACACCTGGGGGAAGAAGACCACGGAGAAAGTGGGCATCCCTCTCTTTCTCAGTAAAGGCAAGCCCTTTGTTGTAGTGTGGATCTCGTAGCAATGGATATCCACTGAAATGCAACAAAGAGATTGTTTAAGCAAACAAATGAAAAATAATGCACAAAGATTACGACTTATTAAAAAAAAAAGAACATCATGAAGGATCAATTATCTCATCAAGAACATAAGGAGGAACAAACCAGACTAACGTAGCAAATCCTAAATCATCTCATATAATACATCATTCTTCTGCTTTTCCTAATTCGTTAAGCTTTAAAAAACGCGATAAACTATTGGATCCTCTCTGCTTCAAAAGGCTATTACACTACTGTAATATCATTTCAGAGTGGAAACACTTTGCAGGGACGAAAAACCTTCATCTTTCTATGCATAAAAAAGATCAATTATAAGATTCACAAGGAGAATAATAATTATCTAATTAGGAAGTACATGATATCTCATTTTCCGTATCTAAAGCATCTCTCAGTTCAACAAGATGACAGGAATTGAAACTTGACAACATTTTGACAGAATCAAAATTTGAAGGGAAAAAATTCAATTACAGAAATGGAGTAATTCATAATACACAGAACTTGAAAATTATTACTTTACAGAACAGACTACACATAAAAAATCCAATTTTGTTTGCTGGAAAAGAAAAAGGATCAATAGAATTGGAACACGTTAAAGGAACATGGGAACGATCGAAACTCCTATAAAAAAATTAAAAAAATAAAAATTGAAAGGAAGAAACAGGATTCATAACCTGGCAACAGTTACAGTCCAGGGTGTGATGTGCATATCCTCTGTGGCACTATCCTCACCATACACGTCTTCAACTCCCCCTCCAACAGTTGATTTGGCGTCTTTGTCGATAACTGAAGGTGATGATGACGATGTAGCACTTTCTACCATTTCTTTCGAAGTATTCTCCATCAACACGCTGGCGTTTCGATCTCCGGGACGCCCATTTGAACTCACAGCAGCCACCACCACTGGCGGAGCTGCCACTCTTTGTGCAGACCGTGGAAAGACTCTGGGTACCCCAGAGAGCGAATTATTCTGCATAAAATCACATTCAAAATCGGATAAAGATTTGATTTTTATACATTTTACAAAGTGGGTATTCTTATTTCTCAAATCTGATCGGAACTCGAACTGGAAAATGAAAATTAGCAAAAAAAAAAATACAATTGAATTAAGGTTTAAATTACCAGAAAAGTGCTTCCATTTACGGCGAACATGGTGTCAGAAAATATGAGAAAATCAAGAAGAGTACTTGGAAGAAAAATGGAGGAAGAAAGAAAAAGAGGAGAAACTTGAAGGGGTGGGAGTCTAGTTCTTTGTAAGCTCTGATCTCCCTCTCTCTCTCTCTCTCTCTCTCTCCTACTTGTCCTCGAGTCGGATCCTTTATATCAGAAATGCCAACTCTATCCTCTCTTTTTTCCANGTGGGAGTCTAGTTCTTTGTAAGCTCTGATCTCCCTCTCTCTCTCTCTCTCTCTCTCTCCTACTTGTCCTCGAGTCGGATCCTTTATATCAGAAATGCCAACTCTATCCTCTCTTTTTTCCATCTTCATAGGATTGTCCGACAAAGGTCGTGTTTGGTATACTTGAATTAGTCGGGTCGGGTGGGTCGGGTCGAAAAAACAGAGAAATGTCGAGTACAGTGGATTGAAATGCGCAAGGTCCACACATAGTACAGGAAGATAAGAAATGGGTTGTATTGCAAGGACCAAGTTTGAATCTACGTAGTTTGTAAAGAACTATTTCACGAACTTATAAGCATACAAGACGCAATATTTTCACAAGTCAATTTTAAAGATAAATTTTATTCTTAATGTATTTATGTACTAGTATCAGGGCAAACTCTTTCGTTGTAAACAAGCAATTCAAAGAGAGTTCTAACTTGTAACAATTTCTTTTAAATCTCATGTAGTTAATGAAATTTTACGTTGTTGACACATTATATATCATCTTTTTAAAAGTCGATTAGAAGATGAATTCAAACACATAAAAGTAGTTAAACATAGTGGGTATATTATGAGTTGGGTATGTATGGTTCCTTTGACAAAATTTTCGTTTCTTATAAAAGAGTTCATTGGAAAAAAATTATCTTCCGTAGTTTAAAATACTTTTTTTGAAAATTATTTTATTAAAATAAATTCTTAATCTAAAAGTCGATTTTGACTTGTCAAAAATCTTATCAAAGGGATTGTTATAATTCGCAAAACGTGCGAGGCTTGGGGAATTGACAAGGATGTTCTTGGTCCACACATGAGAAATCTCCTGTGGAAACTGACATGTGAAATGCGAACCACGAACGGTGTTTCGGATTCCATAGCAATGCCAAGGAAACCAACAAAGCTACTTGTCCCTTCATTGAAATATGCCTCAATATTTGTCTTTTAGGTTACTAATTCATGACTTGCTACAATAACAAGGTTCACGTTCTTGTGAAGTAAGACCAATAATTGACAGTTAAGGATGCTAACAAAGCAGGGCGTTCATTATTATTCCTGCTCTATCGGCGATATTCAAGCGAGATAGAGATTAAAAAATCCTAATTTACAGTTCTGTTTATTTTTCATATATATAATTTAAATTGAAAAGCAAAAATAAAAAATTCATAACATGTTCAAAGAATTTTGGGATGGGAGTGGAAAAATTTGATATTAATTTACAGTAAGAATCAAACTCGCGACCACTCAACAAATGAATGTATTGTCACTGCTTCATAAAAGAAATTTGGTATTAATTTAGAAACAATAAATAAGTACTAAAATCAATATATTTTGGGGCTCCCTAAAACTTCGAACTTGAAATACGGCGGCTTTGCTTCAAGTCCAACCCTATACTTACACCATGTTTGATGCACATTATTGAGTAGAGAATATATTTTAAATACTGATTTGATTGAAAATATAAGGTTAAAAAATAAGAAATTTTTTTGGATTTGCGTGTAATAGTATTTTATTGAAGAATGTTTAGTTGAAATTGAGTTTTTAAAAAAATGAATTTTTGTAAGAACGTGGATCAAACATGACGTTAATATTCACACATTTTCGGGGCTCATTTAACATGATTTTTGCTTTTATTTTTTCTTATTGTATATGAGCTTTCTGATAAAATTATTTTAATTTTTGTTTGAAAACTAATTTCTAAAGAGATTTCTATTATCGAAGTGTTTTTAGATTATGTCAAGTTGGACCAAATTTCTCCAAAAACTCTTCTAACTAGAAGAAACACTTTTATAAAATTTGTCAGATATATCCAAAAGCTCCTTTGAATTTTTTATAAATCATATCAAACGGACTCTGAGAACGACTTATAACATGTCAAATATGTTTTACCGAAGTCGTGGTCGAGTTAAAGTACCAAACAAGTGTAGTTGAGGGGACTTAATGTCAAAAGTCCCAATTAACATAATTATGGGAGACATTGAAATGTGAGGACAGAATTGAGAATAATTTGGTGGGACATGGATATTACAATTGGCAACCATAAATCCACATGCCCACAACATCTATAAACGTTGTAGTATCCGTCCATTATTAATTTTTTGTGGTTGTCTATGATCAAAATAATTATATTCGTCCCTCGACATCTCGTGCAAAATTGTCAATTTTTTCCTTTTTTAAAGCTCACGAATGACAACTTGGAAGGAACGTATTAGAGAAGATTTTTTTTTTTTTGGATAAATTGCATCTAGTGTCGCAAACTATTCAAAAATGCCATAGGATCTTAAATTTTCTCATTTTGTGGCTCCTTATTCCCAAACTTTAAAATTAATATGCAATGCGGTCCTTTGAATGGTTTCATCCAAGAGACTGTCCGATGATCCGAAAGTCGTTCATCGATCAAAATTTGACAAATCTAAAGAAGGCAAGAGAGTTCTTTTTATGTTATCACTTTTATAAAATTTAAAATAAAAATAAAAACAAACAAATAAAAAGAGAACTCAAAAATCTTAAAACAATTTTTTTTTAAACAATAGTATTTTATCTTCTCCACTTACTCCCACCCTATCCCTACCTACCATTGTCACCATCAACCCACTCCAACCCATTCCCACCTTGCCACCACCCAAACACCGGAGATTTGGTCTTCAAGTAGGATAGGGGTGGTGTGGTGTTTTGTGTAGTGATGGCGGTGGTAAGTGAGAATGGGGTAGCTAGAGGTGGCAGGGTGGGTGAAGATGAAATTTTTTTTTCTCTATGTATGTTCCAGTTAACGGATTCCTCTGAATAAAAACCATCTAAAAATCTTCGTGTTGTCTATTTTATGCAAACGTACTAAAACTAAAAGTTTGGGACTCCACGGTACTTTTTAAAAGGTTCGGAAACCAGATAAAATTTATCCTTTTTATTTAGTTTTGTGTTGTTTAAAATAAGGTTGGAATTGGCTTTGTAATCAGAAAAATTGATTAGCTGGCGTTTATTCGACACAAAATGAATTTGAAGGCATAAATATCGAGTAAGATCCATTCTAATTTCGATTTTGCAAGATACACATTATTGACTTTTTCGCCATCAATAATTTGAATGTGATTTACATGGTTCGGCCAAATATATACTTCATGAGATGAACATGTCAAAAATTTGGAATGACGTCATTGATTTTTGAAATAATTATAGTAATAGAATCGTTGCATTTCAAGTTTAATGTACTTAATTTACAATTTTCTTTTCTTTTCAAACAATTTTATTGAATTAAAACGAACGAATTAGATTGCTTCTCAACACCTAATCTTAAATTCTAAAAAATTAAAGAACGTGTCCCATAAGAAATTAGTAGTTGCCTAAGGTAGGTGGGTGGCATGCCAGTAAGCATGGCCTGTTCCAAATTATAATGGTAGTTGGGAGTAGCGAGTAGGTCAAGTGGTTTTAGCTAATTAATTAAATTAAATGGACCAATTCTTGATCCTCTGCACTTGAATTCTAATTGGACCAAGTAAAAAAATTATCTTCGACCACAAGACCGTGTTTGGAAGTGTTCATTTGGATATGTAACATAATGTGCTACATGGTTTATTACATGTAACATATTGAAACTTTTTTGCCGAAAATGACTATTAGACATTTTTTGTTATAAATTTACCTTTTTTCCTTTCTCACAAAATGTTACAGAATGTGCTACACGATTCACAAAATGTTACAGAATGTGCTACACGATTTATTACAAGTAACATACGGTGTTACACTATGATACAAATGGCATTAGTTTCATTTTCCAACCGGATCTCGCTGTAAAAATACGTTCTTTGCTTACTTAATGCACTCTACCTCCTTTGGAAGTTCAGTCTTTTAATGCAATAGGCATAGATGAATGCAAACAAGACTGCGAAACCTACCAAAACTGCAGCAACTGGTCCCTTGAAGTTGGGATCATATCCAAAGTGTTCTTGAATGTAGATTTTGATCATCGGTTTAAAGGTCATCCCGGGCACTTTAATGGTGTCTTCCACATCTCCATACTGGCCTATAATCAGTCCGTATACTGTCCACGCCACAGGGCAAATCCAGTAATACCATATCCACCACTTTGGGATTTTCTGAAATTTTAAGAGGGAAAAGAATTCAAAACTTTGCACACGATTGAAGATCATTATATTTTAACGTGTTTGAGTAAAAATAACTTACTGGTCTGGGGATGAAGAAACCAGAGAATATATTGAAAAGTGAAGAAAAAGCTGCTACAAATATTGCTGCCACTTGGTGGTTTGGTGTGAGGGAAACAGCCATCATTCCGTAGTATGTGAAGTAGAGAAATGAGAAAAAGGTCACGAAGAAGAACCAGAAGAATTTAGCCAATGTCCATTCAAAGCTCACCATTGCATACACTATAAGAGTATAATAGGTAGTCTGGAGAAGTACATAAGGTATTTCTACGACGACCTGCATATTAGGTGACCAAAGAACTCCATTTCAACTTATTTGCTTCTTTAACTTATTTGATTTTTAAGATGGTTTTTAGTATGAAATAAATCTTCACCTGTGCCATGGCATACGGAAATGCCGAGTACATTCCTGCTGCTCGTTCCCTATAAAACACGGTTCTCTCTATGGCTACTACTGGCTGTACTGTTGAGCAATTACTAACTCCAACAAACAACACAGAGGTATACATGGTTCCGATAATCGTCAAAAGATCCGTATTGCTTTCTCTGAAGCCGTAGAATAAGAAAAAGAAAGAATCAGCATCTTATCTTCAAGTCTTGTAGCTGAAGCTTCTGAAATATATATTTGATTCAACAAGAATTAGGGGCTTGTTCGGTATTGATTAAAAGCCAATTAAAATTGAAAATATAGCCGTTATTAGGTCTCACTCGTTTAATAAAAGTCAACAATAACGGCTAGTTTTTCAATTTTAATCCGATTTTAATCTCTACCAAACACACCCTAGATAACAACCTTTTTGTGCCGACTCTCCAAAAAATTGTACCAACCACTAGTGCACAAGCCATGGTAAAGAAGTGTCTAACTAGATTATAATCAGGACTTCTCCAGTAAGTCCACCATTGCTTCCAGAGGCAGGACTTGAATTGGTTCCATGTGAGCTGAGAATACTGTGTGGGAAAATATATGTCTGTTGCCCCGGGAGATGGTTTGCCAAACTCTTTTACTAGAGCTTTATTTTGCCTGGAAAATCAACAAATATCAGATTAATGCCCATAATTTGTGAGTCTTATATCATTTAGTTGTTTGGTTTATATCTACTTACTCATATAATGTTGTTGATTTGTAATGTGTAGCAAAATCAATCCCAAGTCGGGCTTCTGCAGCCACTGAGCTTACCTCCAGCATCCATGTTGCCGGGTTATATTTCTCTTTAATCTTTGGGACTCTAGGAATTGCCTAAGTAGGTTGGGTAGATCTTTAATTTCATTTTTCCTTTCTATAAGTAAGAAAATTATCTAGAGTCTAGAGTACCTCAAAGTATTCGATGATTCTATGGGAATGTTGGCCCAATGGTCCCGCATAGATCATTTGACCTCCTCTCTTCAAGAGAAGCAGCTGATCCAAGATAAAGTATGTCACCGAATGATTTGACTAGGGTAACAATCAAGTGAGAGTTTGCACTTTACCTCATCAAATGCTTCGAAGATATCAATGCTAGGCTGATGGATAGTACAAACAACCGTTCTTCCTGTGTCCACAGTGTTTCTTACAGTCCTCATGACAATTGCTGCTGCTCTCGCGTCTAAACCAGAAGTCGGTTCATCCATAAATATAATTGAGGGGTTAGCAACAAGTTCAACCGCTATTGTCAATCTCTTTCTCTGTTCTGTTGACAATCCAGTAACTCCTGGAATCCCCACAATAGCTTCCTTAAGATTGTCTAGTTCAACTAAATCCATCACTTCTTCCACAAAAGTCTGCAAAAGATTCAAATGAAGAGTGTGTTTCAGTTAAAAAGTTTCACAATATTCTCTATGATGTACGCTGTTAGACTAGTTCTTACCATCTTTTGCTCCTTGGTAACTTCTTTTGGGAGCCGAAGAAAGGCCGAGTAAATTAAAGATTCAAAGACAGTTACTTGAGGTGAGTGGACATCATTTTGTTCACAGTATCCACAAATTCTGGCAAAGGTTTCTTGTATCTTTGGAAATCCAGAGATTCTAATGTCGCCTTCAATATAACCACCTGTCTTTCGACCAGCCAAAACATCCATTAGGGTAGTTTTTCCTGCTCCACTTACTCCCATTAATGCAGTTAAAACTCCTGGCCTAAATGCACCAGTTACTTCGCGAAGTAATTGGAGTTTGTCCTCTGTCACTCCGTGTTCCTTCATTTCCTGTTGCAACCAAACAAGTTCACTATTGGCAGAATGCAATATAAGACTGCAAGTGGAGTATAGAATACACCGTAAGGCTTTAAGCCATTGCTATAAAACTTTCGAATGAAAGATATGGGTATTGTTTCTTACTGGGGGCATCTCCACGAAGTAATTTACACCATCAAAGGACATAGCTAGAGGTGTGAAAGGAAGAACCATTCCTCTTTTATGAGCAAAATCTCTCGAGGCCTCAAGATTTGAATGGCCTCCGGCAGGGGAACGGATGCTCCTTCGCTGGATTGCTATTTCCTCTATTTAAACGAGAATAACATTCTGGCTGAGCAAAGATAATATTTCTAACTAAATTTGTTTTATTTGATTTCTGTTGTATGGTTTTTACTTGTGTAATTCCCAGGGAGTGAACCTGTCTTCGACTTTGTTGTTCTAGGTGGCAGTGTTTCCTCCATTTTCATTGCCTGCTCTTTGGATATTATAGCTTGTGGCTTCCCAATAGCTATCGTGTCGAGCAGAAACGTTGGAAGGTTAATTATCATAATAAAGAGAAATCTTATAAATAAATTAGAGTTTTGGAACTTACGGTTAAGGTACATAAGGGAAAAAGTGAAAAGGACATTGAAGAAAATTGTGAACCCGAAGAGGACTGCTATGCCTATCCAGTACCAGTTTCTTTGTGGGAAGATATTGAAATTATTCAGCACAGCTAGTCCCAACCTTGTATCATTGTCTGAGGCCTGTATTGTACAAAATATTTTACATTAACAATGAAGCTAGGTTGCACAAAATGCATAGGAATACATACCAATTTGTCCATCCATCTTGGAGCAAACATCTCATTTACTACGATGGCATTGTAAGCATAGGTCAGGGGTGAAACCCAGTAACCCCATCTCCACCACACGGGAATTTGATCTGTGTGTAAGTAGAATTTGATAGTTGTCAAATAGTTAAGGTAATCAAGACTGTCCTTTAGGTCCATGTTTTTCTTCATTAATATTATCTAGTGCTATCGAATCCTCCTACTAAACATGCCAAAGATATATACAGCTAGTGTACTTCTATAAAAAATGTAATTATACTTCTGATACGTTCTTGCAGGGCTGGTGTCAATAGAATGTAAAATTTAGTTGCACTTTTTATGCTCGAACTAACCTCTCGGAAGGATGAAACCCCCCAAAAGGAACACAACGAGAAGTGTAAGAGAACCACCAGTGTTTGATAAAACCATTGTCCTGCATATTCCTGCAATGAGCCTAAACATCCCCGCAGCCATTTGCTGGATCATAAATATTAGCAATAGTTGCTTGAAAAACCTGAATAAATGATAAAAGGCTTCACAGTTGACTCCATATTTTATCCCAGGTAAAGAAATTTCACTTTTTGAAGATAAATGAGTAATTTCAAATAAGTTTACCTGCTAGCTTCAGGGGCAAATCCTATGGTGTAGTATGTTATGGCAGTCCAGACAATGGACTCGAACAGTGATATTGGTATCCTTAGAAGAAAATTGGGTAGAGTGAAAACCCAAGGTGGGTGAAAGAGTAAGTCTCTGTGCTTGTAGAAGACTGAAAGTCTCTGTATAGCGAGTGATACCTCGGCAAAACCATTGAAAGTATTGCATATAATGCCAAACAATAGCGCACCAATATAGACAGCCCCATCATCTTCGTTCCTAGCATGTAATCTAGTCCTCAAAAACACAGTTGATGTGATGATTGCCACAATAATGATTTGGACAGTCTTGAAAACATAGAAGAAAGAGTTTCTTTTGATCAGAAGCCATTCCTTGTCAAAGTTGGCTTTGAGAAGCTCTGTTTTTGGTACTGAATACTTTTTGTACTCGAGAGCTGCTTTGTGACTTCGGTTCTTGTTGTAAGGGACTGATAGTTCGTTATTAAGCCGTTGACCAACGTGGAAGCTCTTGAATTTTTCGGCAAATTCACTCACTAGAATGTGTTTGTATGGCTTGCTTCTATCTGCCCAGTATTGCTCCTGGTCTTTTCTTGATGTCACCTGGTATCAATTTTAGAAGTTATTGCTAGCCTTAGTTCTGTGCATCATTGTCCCCACATCATTGTCCCCTAGCGGCAAGTTTGGTAAGGTGGCTTCCACGGTAGTGGACAGAAGAAAATGAAGCTAAAATCTCACCCATTGTACATTCTACTCCTATATAGTACTAAATATGTCCTTAAGAATGAAAAGTTATAAAATAAATTGAAGTCGTGTGTACAGAAATGCCAAGTGATTTACCTCTTGCAAGAAATCAGCAGTGCCCTTTCTCTCCGGGCACGTGAACCCACAATTCTCAAAGAACTCAAGGACATGCTCTCGCGGACCCTGATAGATAATCTGGCCTTCTGATAAAAGAATAATATCATCGAAGAGGTCAAATGTCTCCGGCGCTGGCTGGAGGAGCGACATCAAGATCGTGGTCTCTGTGAGGTGTACAATTTGTTGCAAGCACTTCACTATCTGAAATGTTGTGGAGCTGTCCAGTCCTGTTGATATTTCGTCCATAAATAATGTTTTCGTCGGCCCAACAATCATCTCCCCTGTACAAACAAATGTAATCATCATACTCTAAGCTTTCTCTCTTCGTCTTAGTGATTGTTCTTCTCGTGCTGAATGGAATTACTTTCATAAGAAATAATAACCTGTTGTCACACGCTTCTTTTGGCCTCCAGAAATCCCTCGTATCATTTCATCTCCAATAATGGTATCTCGGCACACATCAAGTCCCAATATCTGCATCGTTAAATTTGATACAATATCAATCAATAATGCATATTCTATTCTATTTAGAACTTAGAAAAGTTATACATGTGAGTGCCGTGTTCTTTTAACAGAAACATGGATGTAAACAATCTACTCGAGATTAAAACATTACAAACTTGAAAATTTTAGATACGAAGAAATAAACTCGGAAAGCTTGTTACAACACAGCAAATTTAATTTACTATATAATTAAAACTTTAGTCAATCATACCCTGAGAGTGTAGTCTGTAATAAGGCTGCTCTCAACTCCCTCCACTGCAGTTGCCTAATGGAACATAGACAAGGTAGCAAATAAAACATAAAACTACATTTAACAAATCAGACAGGAATTTTATTCAACCAAATTAATCAAAAAAAAAAAAAAAAAAATTATTATTATTTATTTAATTTTTTTACCTTCATAAAAAGATCCACCTCTGCCTCTGGATAAATCCCAGCATCTCTTTCCCTCCTAGCAAGCTCCTTCAGAAGTTCTATACACATAAACTTAACAATGAATAACTCAACATAAACGAGCATCAAACTAGTATGAAAATAATTTACACGATGATATAGGGCCCGTTTGGTAGGACTTTTGAAAAGCCAAAAACTTCTTATAAGACTAAGAAGTCGCTTTTGAAAATGTTACGATAAATTTGCAAATGTATTTTGTTTGGTTAGAAGAGCTTTTACCAAAAGTTGGTCTAAGTAACTTCTTTAGGAAGCTCTTTCACAACAAACGAAATCCCTGCAAAATGGGTCAATAATATTTCAAGAAAAAAATACGTAAAGAATTTCGATCGGGAAAGCTACTTGCAAAAATTACCATATCGAGAACCGATCCCTTGGCACCTTGCAGAGAAATCTAGAGTTTCTTTGACAGTAATTTCTCCAACATGAACATCATTTTGGCTAATGTATGCAGATGTCTTCTGCGGGACAAATTCCTTTAGCCCATGTCCATTGTAAGTGATTTCTCCAACGGTCTGTTCCATATTTGAATGTTAAAAGTTTAGAATTTTTGCTTCTTTTTTTGTTCTAAAATTCTGATGAATTCAATGGAGTTTGGAACCTTTAAGGAAGGGTCTAATTTTGCAGCCAGAGCCAACAGAAGGGTTGTCTTCCCAGAAGATGGTGGCCCCAATAGGAGAGTCATTCTGTCACATTTTTACATGTTAAACATCTCGTGTTCATACAAATTTTGAACGCTTAAAACTTTTAGACGAAGCAGTTCAAATGCTCGTCCTTTACCTAGATGGTTTTATAATCCCAGAAGCATCTTTTAGTATAGTGAGTTTTGTTCTGTCAGCCAATCTGATCCCAAAACAACTCAATGCTGTCTCCGCAATATTACGAGTTGCATTTAACAGTGTCGGAAGAGCTCTGTCGCCTATGAAACAATCTGCCTTGACAGTTAACTTCTTGAACCTAACTTCGACTGTCGGAAGGTTAATCCCAACTCTGTAGTCACAAAAAGACCTCTCCAGTTAAAGTTGTAGCTATCTAACAATTTAAACTTTTATATGAAATCATTTAACAATAAAATGTCACGACAAACTATAGATAATTAACTTAGAATGTGCCATTCTTTGATTCCTTGAAGAGTTAAATAACTGCATGAAAATATTCTCATTGGTTCTTCTGTTTGTTTTTAACATGATAGTACAAAAGATAAGAGATAATTACTGTATAAAATATTAATTGCTGATGGAAATGGTTCTGATTAACACTCTTATGAAAATGACTATATGGTTGGAATTATTCAGATAAAATTATCAGTTTGTACTGACTGATAGCACATATTCATAAGAACGAATCCACCCATGATTAATGAGTAAAAAAATAACAAAAAGAGACAAAAAAAATGAATATTCTTTGTTTATGATTTGGAATAAAAGACATTTCCACTTGGTAAGGGCGCATCTACAACACTAAGAAAACTAACCTACTGCAACATGTAAACAACAACATTCATTAATTGCGCATTGCTAAAAAAGGTTCATCACAACCGTCAGTAAACCCATGTTGTTGTTGGTTAACTCAATTAAGATTTGACAATAATATTTTAATGTATATTGCTAATGTATCATTTTACAACGTTAGAGGTCTGTTGCAAGAAAAAAGTATATTGCGTAGATTTAAAAATGGGCAATGATCGATGCTGAAAAAAGTTAATATACGACATATTTTATGACGTTTTGTATTGCAATACTTTATATGGTAATAATAATAGATAAGATTGTAAAATTGCCATCTAATCCAATATATTACACTAACATCCAAATAGTGCTTAACAAGCTTAAGTATAATTGGTTATATTTAAAATGTCGAAGAATATTTGATTATATCTAACTATTTTTGTAGGATAAACAATGGTTCCTTGAAAACTTTTATAATAGACTCAACAATATGAAAAAAAGAAATACGTCAAAATCTTATTAATAACGGTTTGCAATTGCCATGAGAATCTAGTTTAGACGACGGTATGTAGTCATCGTTAAAACATTTTTGGTAAGATTTTAAGTCAAATGTCCTTAATGATAACTTTTAAGTATAGTAGAAGATCTAATTTCATGTACTAATAAAACTAAAATTCAATATTATTCACAAGGTAAAAAAAAAAAAATGGAAATAAAAAACTTACTTGTCAATACGATTTCTGAGCTTTTTCAAGAACTTCTCATTATCTTCCTCTGTAACCTTAAAAATCCTATCAATGAACTCTTGTTTGTCATTCATGTCAAGCTTTCTTACATCAATTTCCTTGTGTGCAACCTTATTATTCCCTCCACTGCTATTTTCCAAGAAGGATTTTAGGACAGTTTTGCGCAGCCTGTCGTAGGTTGGTAACTTCTCTAGAGCAGCCCATTTCAAGGCTTCTTCATCTTCCTCAGCCTGGTTGCTCCGCCCCGGCGTGGCAGCAGAAAAAAATTCTTCTGTACTCCAGCTTAAGCTCCTGCTTGCACTGCGGCTGGTTTGCCTTCTTGAAGCCCGCATTTTCTGTACAAATTAGAAGTTTAGAGTTGAGAGAGAGAGAGAGAGAGAGTGTGTGTGTGTCTGTATATATGAATGTGTGTAGAGTTTTTGTTGAGAACATTGTGGGGTTGCTTGGATTGTAATTTATTTTATTCTATTACCAAATTTTAACTTTTCTTTTGTTTTGTTTTAACTCAAGTTTTTTAAATATCAAGTGCATAGCAATCATACGTAAAATTAATTCCTCAATTAAAGAATCGATGCTAGAAAGCTAACATCGTATTGTGTTACTTGTTTCACTTTGACGATTGCATTAGAAAACATTTGATGGTAACCAAATAATAACGTACTCGCGCAGGTAGCCACTAGGTTTCTTAGATTCGACAATTTTTGTGACCCTACTGTGAAAATTATTCATAGTTTAAAAAATTGTGACTTTTGAAAATTAATCATATAACGTGAACATTATTTTCTCATTTTTAGCATTTACTACTCAACATAGGTATGCATGCATTCTAACCAATATATTTATGAAAAAAAAAAAAATCAATGTTCTCAAATATGACTCTTGTCTTTAGTGGTGAGATATGATAACAAGAGGAAAAGAAATCAGCAAGTCGTTGTAGTATAGTGGTAAGTATTCCCGCCTGTCACGCGGGTGACCCGGGTTCGATCCCCGGCAACGGCGATAATTTATCTTTTCGTACAATTTTTTAAAAATTTAAAATGACAATTATGTTAATAAAAGAACTGTGAACAAACAGGCCCGTCTAGCTCAGT
>CAIGRN010038617.1:0-22304 GCA_903798345.1 Fraxinus anomala
GTTGTTCATCCACGTGTAAACACATTCTTTTTGTGATTTAGCTTTATTTGAATCAGAGTGATAATATGTATTTGCATATTCCACTAAAATAAATTCCAACTTTTGAGAATAAAATATCACAAATCGATAGTATATTTTAGGTAACGAAATATGTGTTTAATATCATTCCAATATCTTTGAATTGATGTAGAGTTATATCTTGTAAGAATATTTACAGAAAACGTTATGTAGGGTGGAATACAATTTGTTGGATTGATTAATACTCCAATGTCACTAAGAAATGGTACTTCAAGATCAAGAACATTTTCTCCATATTCAAGTTGACGAAATAGATCTTTTTTCAACCCTCAAGTGATCGAACAATCATAGGTGATGTCAATGAATGTGCTTTACCTATATAAAAACGTTTTAAAACTTTCTGTATATGAAAATGGATGAACAAATAATCATTTTGGGAAATATTTAGCCCGTAACCCAAGAAAAAATTATTTTTTTCCAAATCTCTATCTCAAATTCATTTTCCAAATAATTTACAGTTTTATTGAGCTCTTTAAGAGTTACAAATAGATTTAAATCATCAATATAAACTATCACAATTGTAAATTCAATATTTTTTTTCTTTATGAAAACATATGGGCAGATACCATTATTTTATAACCATTTTCAACAAATATTCGTTAAGACGATTATGCCATATGCGTTCGAATTGTTTCAATTCATATAATGAATTTTGCAATTTAATTGAGAATGTAGTTCTCGAGTATGTATCATTTACTTTTTGTCTTTCGAGGACTTTTATACAAATAGCGAACCATACAAATAAACTGTTACTACATCCATAAGGCGTATGTATAGTCCTTGTAATACAAACGAACTATTTAAGAATCTAAAAGTAATAATATCTATTATGGGAGAGTATGTTTTCTCATAATCAATTACATGTTTTTGTGTGAGACTTTGAGTTACGAGTCGAGTTTTGTATTTTATGATTTCATAATTTTTATTTCTCTTCCCTATAAAAACTCATTTTGTATCCTACAAAGATTATATGTCAAATACTTTTCGTTTCTTTAGATAATTTAATTATGGTTGTATAGCTTCTTTCCATTTTAGCCGATAATTTTTATGTTGATAGTTTTTAAGAGACTGTTGTTCGGGATTCTCATTTTGCATAATTTTAAGAGTCACGTTAAAGGCGAAAAATATTGTTTATAGAAATATTATTTCGTTTTTATAATTTATGAGATAATATATAATTTATTGAAAGTTCATTATTTTCGAACACTTGTTGTTCTGCAGGAACCATATTTTCAATATTTGATTGATTAATCATTTCTAATATTACTTCTTACCAAAATTTTGTTTGGTTTTTTCTAGTACTTTTCTTCTTCTAGGTATAGAATCTTTTAAACCAATTGATCGACCACGGTTCTGACGTATTTGAGAACAATTTGCTACAACAGATTGTCATATATGGTCAAAAAATCTTTTGCTGATATATATGACTTTGTCATTTTTTTGTCAAGCAAAATCTACATTACTTGTGGAAAGTAAGCAGACATGAGACTATCTAGTAAAAGAATCGATTAATATCATAAAAGTAAAATAATGAAATGGTCCACGTGGTAGGTATATCGACCCATATATATCTCCATGAATTTTTTCCAAGAAAGTTTAAGATTCAATATTGACATTTGTAATCTAAGGTCTAATGACTAACTTGCCTTGCAAACAATCAACATATGCATAATCATTAGGTAAAAAAATCTTTTGATTCTATAGTGGATGTCCATGTAAGTTGTTAATTATTCGATGCATCACTATAGTTTCTGAATGTTCAAGTCGATTATGTAAAAGTATAAATTTTTTTTTTGGTCAATGAACTTCGAGTGTGTGATAATATTTTATTTAACAATTTTTATAATGTATATTACATGCTAAATAAGAGTGTATGAAGTTTTTGCTTTATCTGCTTCGGTCAAATATAAAAGAAGTTATGCTAATATATTTAATATTATTTTCTTGTATCGTCTCAATGCGATATCCATTGTAACGAATATCTTTAAAACTAATCAAATTTCTTCTTAATCATCAGATTAAAGTGCATCGTCAAGATGTAATTGTGTTATTTGATAAAATAATACAATCTCTTTTGTAGCATTCATTGATATTCGATACACCTAATATTATAATAACATTATTTTATGCTAATATTAAGTCCAAAAAATACTTTTTATCTTGAAAAATAGTATGCGTAGTTACACTGTCAATTAAACAGATATCATAATAATTCTAGCTGATTTTATAAATACGACAAAATAAATATTTTGAAAAATTAGTTTTATAATCAAAATGGGTGCTTTAATCAACTAAAAATAAATAAAACAATATAATGTCTCAAATTTTAAGAAAAATAAGAAAAACATACTTCAGACTAACTTTTAAATCTAAGCCCATGTTTGAGCCACATTAAAATTTTCATTATCATTCTTCTACTAATTTTCAACCACACATTCTTAAATAAAAAAAATATTTTCCATCACATCAATAATTTTTCTTTCTTTTTCAACCACACATTCTTCATCAATTTATAATTTCAAAATACATTATTCCAAAATAATGTGGTTTAAACACACTAAATAAACTATTAAGGTACTGAAAAATAAACTTATCAATATTAACGAGCATACTGTCTCCGATCAAATGATCAATATTTTCATTTGGGTCAGCAAAAAAAAAACATCCAAGTGAGTCACATCAATCAAATTATCATAGTCAACAAAATTTGTCTCCACTTTTTCTTTTTCCTTGATTGATTTTGGTAGAGATCCACAAAATGTTTTGTCATCGACATGTATGTGCTCAATGCCCTTTTATTTCATGTCTAAAGCAACTTTCTTCATACACTTTTTCGGATATGTTGCTTTCGTTTGCTTTGCGTGTCTTGAAATTATTACATTATCGCTGATAGTTTTGTTTATTATTTCGTTCATGATTTCTTTCATGTACACGTCTGCATCATGTCCACGCCCACATCCATGTCAATATCTTCGTCTTTATTTTACATTTGTTTTAGGCAATGCAGTACCATTCGCTTTAGAAAATGGTATAAAACCAATTAGACGTAATCCATGATTTTTCATAAGCAGTTCATTATTTTGTTCAGCAACAAATATACAAGATATGGGCTTTGAGTACTTTTTATAATCACACTCACAATATTGCTGGTGCAAAAGCACATTTGAGGCATGAAATGTGAAAAATATTTTCTCCAATATATATTCATTAATGATTTTTTCTCCACACAAAGTCAATTCTAAACATATTTTGAACAGTTCAGAATTTTATTCACTAATAATTTTAAAATCTTGCAAGGGAAGAAACATTCGAGTTGTCAATCTTTCAGTCAAAGTTTTTCAAAGAACCTATGGATCCTTCGTAGTGAAGTATTTGAGTTTCAATTCATCATAAAGATGATGACAAAGAAAGATAAGTGCTTTTGCATGATTATTCAGGAATTCTTGATTTTTTTTTCTTTTATTGTCTCTCTCATACCCTTTGAGACAATCACCCCTTAGCATCGAAAACACATGACATATAATTTTGCCAGAAATCTCGAGTGCAAGAAACTCAAATTTTGTGGTATTTACCATTTGAGTGACTACACTATCAACCAAAAGAAAATACAATTATTTTTGAATAATATGATTAAATATTTTATAATCACATACTAATTAATCAAGTAGTAAATATCAACATGACATGAGTTATATATTTTCCTTCATGGATAAACAATAATTTTTCAAAATAATATATTTTTCAAAATATTTGCTACTTCGAGAGTACGATGTATTTTACTATTACTTCTTCAAGAGTAATATATTAATATTCTTGTGGATTATTAAAAATTATAATATCATGCTCTTTAAGGACAATAACATATTATGATTTTAAATAATAAATAATATAAAAATTTACTGCTTAGGAGTAAAAACATAATTTATGTCAGATCGTATTTAATTATTTTTTTCGGGAGCAAGTAAAATCTAATTAGAATATATGTAAATAATAGTTTGGTACTTCAGGAGCAATAATATTTTGTAATAGAAAAACATAAGAATACCAAATTCATAAATTATACTGTGTATTAAAAAAATAAAAACGTGATAATTAATCGAATGGAAAATTGCAGCCGAGGTACCAAACCTTTCAGTTAGTTGTAGACTTTACCCAAATCTTTGTTTTGTGCCAGCAGAAGTTCCAAACGTTTCAAAAATATACACCGGATATCCAAATGGACGGTTTTCGTTCCGTTGATCGTTAGTCAACCAAAAAAATCAAAATTTACCAAATTCATTAAGGGCAAAATGGTAACTTTCTTATTTATCCCCATAAAATAATAAAATAATTGAAGTAATAATTAAAAGAAAATAATNAAATAATATTGTTCATCTCCTTCTTTATCCTACCCAACCTCAGTTTCTGTTTTCTAGCCAACAACAGTGCTGGCACACCGTCGACACCCCCACCACCTCTGTGCCCACACCACCACACAATCAAACCAAAATCAACCACCAACATCAAACCAACACCTCATCCCTCGGCCTTGCCCCTCCAAATGGATTATTTCCCTTGGGTTTCAATACATTCTCATTTTCACTCTTCCGTCCTTCGCCTACTGACAGTGTTCTTGGCTATAAATTCAACCTCGACCTAATGGCACTGCCTCCAGTCCCCTCTTTTCTTTTCCTCCCCCAAGTGTCAGAATCGGGGTTGCCTGTTTTATCTCTCAATCTATCAAATGCACCACCACTTCTTCGCCCCTTTTCCCTTTTCCTTGCCCAACTATCTGAATCAGCACCACCATTATAGGATTCAAATCTAAAGCCACATCTTTTTTTATATCTCCGAGGCTCAGAGGGCACATAGGCCTTCTTAGAACCCCAATCGTCAAATTCATCAACCCTAGTTTGCGAATTAGAGAAAAACCCTCTTCTATCTCATCTCATTCTTCCATCAAATCCATCACTAACAATCGATTTCTTTCCCCACATCCCAATTATCCGCCTCATCAGCCCTAGAAGGCACAAAATCTCGATTCGAATCCCCACCAAAACCTCCCTGTCGACGCGAGGTGGGTGGGGGTGGCTAGCCTTTTTATTTCTTTTCTTTTCTTTTTCTTTTTTTTTTATAATTATTTTAAATGTAAAATACAAATTTACCATTTTTCCCTTAATTAATGTGGTCAATTTTGATTGGTTGACTAACGGTCAACTAGACAGAAATCGTCTATTTGGACCCCCGATGCATATTTTTGAAACGTTTGAAACCTCCGTTGGCACAAAATAAAGATTTGGGCAAAGTCTGTAACTAACTGAAATGTTTGATACTTCGGCTGCAATTTTCCCTTAATCGAATGACAAAATAAAAAGTAACAAAATAAGAAAGATATGCATTCTGAATTAATTCGTCCACTTATGTGATGTTGACTAATGATTCTTTCTAGATGCACACCAAACGAAAGCGTAAAATTACGTGAATATTTGAATACGTACAATTGATTGGGTATCATGTAAATAGTGCGATTGATTGGACATCATGCAATTGATTGGAGCATTAATTGACATCATGAAAATATTGCATGTAGAAGAATGCAGTAAAAAATGTTGATTCCTAGAAGAACAAATATCGAGGAAAAGCTTTTGGTTTCTTTACATGGACACATAAATACATACGTACAAGAATGGACATGTAAAGAAATAAAGTAATTTAATTCGAGCTTTTACCTAAAAAATTTCGTATTTATAACATGTTATATACTAGAGAGAAGAAAAAAAAAAAGTAGAGAAAGTGAAGGTAGAGTTGTATGGAAAAATGAAGTGAGGAATTTATGAAGAAAAAAAAGTTTATTTTAAAAAAAAATTAAAATTAAAATTTTAACTGTTTTAAGTGGTCCACAAACCAAGAATCGGCTTGTGGCTCGTGGGCTAGACAGGTGGACCTAGCCCACTAGATCAAGATGAGCCGACTTGTTAAAAACTTTCAAGCTCAATTCACCCCATAATTCTTCTCAATACGAACCCCGAATAGTCCATGATCCGAGTCGACCCATGAGTAGTTCGATCCGTTTTCACCCTTAATGCAGAGCGACTTGTGAGTTGGACTATAATGTTTCCTTTGAACATGAGAAGGATCAAATCTTTGTCCTTGGAGGTGTTTGGTGAAATTTGGTTTCCCATTTTTCAGGTTACTCAATGTACAGAGATGGGGGAGATTCAGTTTAGAAATCCTACACTTGAAGAGCTTAAATTTGTATATGCTATTATGAGGTCGACTTTGTTACAATATACCCTATGTTCAACAATATTTCGATACATGTCCAAAGTGGTCGAGATTGAAATGAATAATATTCGATGGTCTACAGAAATGGCTAGGGAGAAAGATCTTACTACAGTTAATATCTCACATTCTCTCGATTAAGGATATGAGGAAAATCATAATTCAAGAGGATAGAAAGATAAGTATAGTTCAAGAGGCTCAACTCCTACGAAGCATTCGGAATCACCAAAAGGTGAGACATTTTCTAAAGTAGAAGTAAATTCAATTATTAGTTTGAGGCAATGCTCAACGTACCAAAAAGAGATTGAACATGAAAAATTACTCTGTGTGGCCGTTCTCATGCAACAATTTATTGCACTTCTCTGTGTTGTGAATTCTATAGACCAATTACTTTTTGCTCATTGGAGATCTTTCACCATAATTTATAAGATCGTGTGTTACTATATTGAATCTATCCAGGTTATCTTCTAATTTAGCAGACCCTAGTTTTAATTTCGATTTTTATTATCCCCAAAGAAAACACTTTTCAGGTTAAGTCTTTGTAAGATGCAATTTTTCAAGAGTTGTCCAAAGAATAGAAGCCTTGTCAATTTCACCAACTTTTCTGATGACTACATCCGAATGATGAATAAATAAAGTACTCCAAGCCATTTCATCATACTTAGTTCTTATGGAAGTGGCTAAATCTGAAGATCAAGACTCATCTACAACTTTAGCACATTTTTGTTGAAGAATAAATGTTGGGAAATTATTTAATTTGACCGACATATGTAATTAATTGTGTATAAAGGCTATCTTAAAGTTAAATCCAAAATTTAAAGTGATATAATAAAGAATTAAGTAATTGGTCTTTTGGTCTATAAATAAAGTGTGAGCCGAATTATATGTGTAGAGATCGTATCTATTTAGATTTGTATTTGACGAAAGGTCGAATACATATGGAAACTATATACAGGGTTATGATCCCCAACGCATATGCAATTCTCATTTTTCGTGTCATCTCATTAACACAAGAATTAATAGAGAAAGTTTATTGAAGAGGAAGATCAAAAATCCACAATAAAAAATCAAGAAAAATAATTGGAGCAATTAAATTGTAGAGAAAGAAATCAAGATTTAAAGATCAAAATTCAAGATTTATTATTCAAGATACAAATTAATGGATCAAGGTATGTTCTGCATTAATTAATTTTATTGATGATTTGACATGGAGATCTTGACAATTCATAATATTTTATAAAATTTAAGTTTCATGAAAAAATCCAATAAGTGGTATTAGAGCCAACTCCATATTAAAGCATTGAGATTCAAGAAATAATTTTTGGGTTAAAATTCATGCTTTGAATTACTTAATTTTGAGATGTGAATTTCAAATTCTAGATATTTAAATTTTGGGTATTACAAACCCTAGATACTTAAATTTTGGGTATTTTCAAATTTGGCAATTTTTAGGACTTAATTGTTGAATTTGAGTAAAATTATAATAGATTGCATTTATGGTGACACGTGGATCAAGATATTATAATAGCATGATTAACATAAAGTTAAATTTTGATTTATGCAATTGGTGGTATTTTGTGGGAAGAAAATTAGGATTTTTTTTTTCTTTCTGGTGGGTTTGCGTTAGGGATGCAGCTTTTGACATAATCACAGCCTCTTAAAACTTACTTAGCCTATGTTTGAGAACTGTTTATAAACACTCAACCACTTTTTAGCTTTGCCAAACAAGTACTTAGTAATATGAAGGTTCTAGTTCCGATAATCAGCAGAAGAAGCAGAATATATACGAGCAAGAAAGAAACCATTGAAGAGATCAACTGGAATTCCCATCTTTTTGTAAGTAGTGTATATGTAGTTGATAGATACACATATAGCAGCATCAAGGGTTGTTGGTTTTGTGTTAAAAAAAAAAGGTAATCTGTGGGTTGCAGGGCCCGTTTCCAAGCGCTGCGACACTGACTTTCTGCTCATATTTTTTTAAGTTCAAAAAAGAATAGTAAATAAAAATAAAAGAATTAGGAATTAACAATTAAAATTCAAATCTTGGTATTAAAATAAATTTCTTTTGGATTACTAATTTTCCTAAATAAATTAATTGAAATAACATATTACCAAAGTAACCTCTCTTATGTAAATTAATTTATTTGGAATATTAGGAATGTTGTGTATTTGTAATTCAATGGGATATTCACCAGCCCAAACGAAGGTAAATATTTGGCCGCATTACATGCACACATGTGGTAATAAATTTGTGATAATTTAAGGTTTTGTTTTGTGTGAACAATAAATTGGTCCAAAGACAGATTTATTGTTTAATATAGTTTATTATCAATATTTGATTATTACACCAAGAGTACCACTTACAAGTGGTATCTCTATTCAAAAACTAAATATCAATGTTGTGCTCGATCTTTTGTGATAGGGTTTACCATTATTTACCCATACCCAACCACCGCCCACCATCGCATCCACAACGCCGCAAACGCACCCACTGCAACACAGCCATGCACACACCACCATAGTCGCATGCGAACGCGCACCTACACCCAACCACACCCATCGCACCGCCTACAGCACAACTATTTGCGACTACGACAGCCAACATCGCCAGATCCACCACCTCACCAGCGCCAAATCTGCCTATACCAACCACCGCATCCACCATCTCCTGAAACTGTCACCACCACCTGTACCAACCACCGCATCCACAATCTCCTCAAACCGCCATCACCGCCTGTACCAACCACCACATCCACCATCTCTTCAAGCCACCGCCACTATACTTATAACATAATTGCCACCACCGACAACAACACTCCTAAACAAACCACCACCACCACCAACACCAACAAATCCATTCAAAAACTACCGCCACCAAAAAATAAAAGAACAATGAAATAAAGTCCGGCTAGAAGGCCGACGAGAGGAAAATGTAGAGAAATTTTCGATCTGCCTTTGATTCGATTGGGAGAAGGACACATCGCTTCTTGCCGGTAGAGGTAATTCGCCAGAGATCTGTGCACCACTGGTGGAGGTCACCAGAATGATAGAGAGACGAGAGAAGGAAAAGGTCATGAGAGAGAGATGCAGAGAGAGAGAGACGTAGAGAGAGGATATGGGTGGGAATTAATTATGATTGTAAATTATTTAGTAAATATATTTATTTTATAAAATTATAAATTAAAATAAAACATCTAATTTTGGAAATATTAAACATGTGATCTGAATTATGAAATGAGATCTTGAAATCTATTAGAATCTGTAATTTCCACTAACTTTTATTACATGTGTCTAGATGTCACAAAATCACTAAATGTTAACCAATCACAAGAAATTATAACACACAAAAAATAACAATTATTCTTATAATTATGTCAATTATTTTCAAGAAAACTTCAATTACTCTCAATAAATGTAGTATTTAGATAAGTATCTGAAACTATTTTCTGGCTATAGACCCCGAATTCAAATAGAACCAGAGTCATGGCTTAGCCGATCTCTGCCACAGTTGTACCTTTACATGATGATGTATTTAGATAAGTATCCAAAACTATTTTTTGGCTATAGACCCTGAAATCGAATAGAACCTGAGTCATGACTTAGCCGATCTTTGCCACAGTTGTACCTTTACATGCAATTCTTTGGTAAGAAATTCATTCATTTCAGTTTTCACAAAAGAAAACGAAGAGAACGGTCTGTTGAATTTCCATGTATTCAATTTTACCACTAAAGCAAGGAGACTTACTTCTCGCAGTAAATTTTAAAGCATCACACTAAGTTACTTAATTTTACTCAAAATGCTTTTTTCAAATAAAACATATATGCAAAAAATTATTTCAAAAGTTTCAGAGTTTCAGCAAACCACTCAATTACACAAACTATACTATACAGGAAAATTAGCATTAATTTCAGCTTGCATCAAGAACAATTATTTTTTATTGACTCTTCCTTTTGATTGAATCTTTATGCCCTTAAATTCTAGGATTCTCTATGGAAATCCTAAGATCGTAAAAGAAAATATATAAGAATATCAAAGTTGACCAGAATCTCAAGAAGTTTCTTAAAGAATATCATTACAGATCTAGGGTTCTTAAAAAACTAGAACGTCACAGCTGAAATAAGAATACTAGATTTGGTCTTCACCAGGCTTTGATACCTCTGTTGTTGATCCAAGCAATGGACTCAACCAACACCAAGAATGAAAAATAAAAAGAAGCCAAAAACAATAAAGAACATGGATTTTTCGACCTAAACTTTGGAGGTTCTGTGTCAACTTCTAACACTTAATCCTTCGTAGAGCATCTGTTAAGGATTACACTCGAATTCACCGTAACCTTATATCACAAGGCAAAAATCAAGATTACAACATTTCTAACTCAAAACACAAATCGTATAAGAAACTTCTCAAAAAATTATAGAATCAAATACCTCTCACTTAGGGGGGATTATTGTTCATGATATCACATAGAAACTTTTCCCTTTACAAATTTTCACTAAGAAAATTACGAAGAGAAGAAGATGAAGAACAGACGAAACGGAGAAAAGAATCTCAAAGAAAAACAACTACAATTTTGCTACGTGTACATCAAGTTTGACATTATTATGAGGTGGTTAACTTTTTATAACATCAAGTTTGACATTATTATGAGGTGGTTAACTTTTTATACGTTGATTTTAACAATTCTTTAAATAATTAATGATACAGATTTTGACACATCACACAGTATTAATCTTATATATTTTGAATGTACAACTAGCATAATTGAAACTGCTAAGGTTTCACACTTCTCTCAAATGAGAGAAATATTGTAGTTATATGATATAAGACCCAAACCTGGATTCAACAGTCCAACCACTCTCACGTGCCACAATTCAAGCCAATGTTTGATGAATAATCTATTTGTACAATTGTTGTTGACAATATTGATGTTGTCAAAATCTGAAAAATTGATGTAAAAATAATTTTTAAACTGGATGAATGTGATGTTGCAAAGTGTAAGTTGTCATCCAAGATTATAAAAAAGATTGTACAAATAGCGTGATTAATGTTTGATTTAATACACAAAGCGTGAATGCATAACACGATTTAATCAAGTTTTCAAAATCGGTTGGATTAAGAAATGCGGGCAGCATCACAACATCGACCAAATTAACTTGAGCCATTTCATTTGGTCTCAAAATTAATCAACAAACCAAAATCCTTCATAGTTTACACTATTATGAGGGCAATTTCGTTACTGCACTCTCTTCTTCAACAAGATTTTGATAAATATCCAAAGTGGTCGAGATTGATATTCTTTCATCCATTTATTGAAACGGTTGATGCTCAATGGCCCGCAAAAATGGCCTAAGGGACAATCTTGTTGCAGTTACATCTCACATCCTTCCGGTCAAGGATGTGAAAAAAGCATAGTTCACGAGGATACGAGGATAAGTATAGTTCAAAGGCTTAACTCCCACGAAGCATTCAGAAATCATCAAGAGAGGAGACATTTTCTGAAGTAGAAGTAAATTCAATAATTAGTTTGAGGCAATGCTCAATGTGCGAAAAAGAGATTGACAAAGAACAATCACTTTGTTGTGGCCATTGTCGTGCAGCATTTGCTGAACTTCTCTATGCCGACAGTAGCCCTGGAATGTAGCACACGATGAAACTTGTGGACTTCACAAAGCAATGATGGAAAGAGAAGAGGAGTTGGCAATGAAGATCTTCACATTTGATTGTTCAATCGAACAACCCTACAAATGGCTGGATTCACTGGGAATCCACTAGAAAGGCATATGGAGTAGGAAATGTCGTTGTTATTCTCACAGTCCATGTGGCCTACTTCCCGTTAAAGGTGGAATTTGGGATTCATGGTGTAGCCTAGATGACGACGAATATCCTCATGATTAACCTTTCAATAATAATATAAGGGATGGACTGTCAAGACCAATCTTCTTTCTAGTTGGTTTTAGTACTATACCCTTCGTTCACTGCCACTTTCGAGCCCTGTGGCCGCCATTCTTTCTCACATTCCGACATTATATTATGTACTGGCCAAACTTAACGTCAATTCTAAGATTCTTTAACTCAAAGACAAAGAGGTGATTCTTCATTACGTTAGACCCAAAGGGAACTGGATTGGATAAAGATATTTTAAAGGGGACTCTCTCCCAACCTGCCCTGATAATCTAGCATGATTTAACTAGATTGGATGCCAACATTTGTTGAAATCTGTCATTTACTCAATGACAATGCTAAGTCACAGATAGTTATGGTGGGCCCTAGGGTCCCAACAAATTTGTTAGGAACAACTTTCGAAATAAATAATTAAGTGAGCATAATTCTAATACAAGGTGTTTATAAGGAGGAGGTCACCTGCCTACCTACTCCCTGTCTAATTATGGTTTTGAATAGTGGATTAGATACCTATTCAGGTTGGGTTATCGTTAATAAATAGGTTTACCTAAGCATTGAAGACGTGATTATATAGATAACTGTCACACACTATCAAATTTGGTAAGACCTCCATAAGGCAACTTCAGCATCGCCTTAGATGCTTGTAAGTCTCTTGCTCACCGAGGTTACAAATTAATACTATGAGACTCACAAAAATACAGTGTTGAGTAATTTTTAACATCAACAAATCTGGCCCATCTTATGAAAAATGTATTTTCTGTACAAGGCAGCTTACGTAAAAATAACTACCAAATTATAGCAATAGCATCACATATACATTAAACATTAACAATAACAATTTACCAAACTATTCAAATTATCATTTTCAATAAAGTTGCGACTTGCTAATGAATATACAAGTAGAGTGGCTATGTGGGTTACAAGTTTCCAATCAACTGAACATCTGTTTGCCAGCAGCAAATGGATGTTGCCAAACACACTCAAGAAAAAAACCCTTCATTACACATCGACGAGGACACTTGTGCTAGCTTACTGCCAAAGACACTCAAGCACCTTAAAAAGAAAATCGCTTCATTACATATTGACGCGCAGATGCACAAACACCACAACAATCTTCAGTTTCTATGTCCCCGAATTTGTAATCAGCTCCAAGAGCTCAACAGCCTCTCTTAATCTTCTCTCTGCCTGCTCTTTTGCCACCAAGTTCCGAGTGTAACTACATCAAGACAACCAAATAAATTATTTATTTCATATGGGAATGATGATATTGTTTGTTGCAAACATAATGAAATATTGGCGGTGGAATCCTGTTATGTTGGACTGGATAGTAGTGGACATGATAAAAGAAGAAAAACATGTTAAAATCCGTTTGTTATCTTGTCCAACATTGTCAGGTACAATGTAGCATCAAGGAGTTCTTTTTATTGCACGACTAACCTCTTATCATTTCCAGCCTTCCTTGCAAGTTCTACCACAAGGTTGTGTAACCTCCTCAAAAGACCTGGTGAATTGTGTACGGCGTCTACACCTCTCTGGTTCTGACATATTTTCTTTAAAAGCTCAGATGCAATGAAATATGCTTCCTCCTTGTTCCTACAAAATATTTCAAAAATAAAAATGACTCTAATTAAACGAAATGGTTACAACCAAATGTCCAATAAATTCAGACACGCACCGTAGAAACTCCCACAGAATTGTTTCCACTGATCCCTTATTCTCAATTACAAGTTCAGTGAGATGTGGATATTGTGCAAGATTTCTTAGAGTAGATAGTGCATGCTTAAGTACTTGTTGATCTGGGATGCTACGGCTGACAGAGCGGATCAGCTTCAATAATGTGCCTACAGCACCCACAGCAACAAGTTCTTCACAACATTTCTGTGAATGTTCTGTAGCCATATCTGCATAACATTAGAAAAAAAATCGAAGACTTTAATATCTTCACCCAGATTCGAAGTCTCTAGGCTGAAAAAGGATGTACCTAATTCCAACAATTATACAAAGTTCTCACTGAAGTTGACTCGGTATGACTTAGAATTGCTAATTTAAAGAAAATACAAGTAAAAAATTGCTAATGTATACTTCACGGACGAAAATGAGATGCTCACCCAAAGTTGCACAGGTATGCAGAATACCACTGACACTTCTCATACTCAGAAGTTCTGTTAGTGCTGCAACGAGTCTGTTTATTAAACGCAAACTGTCGTCTACATTAGCAGCAGATCGTTGCACTCTCGACCTCAAATCCAGTATTTGAGCTCTTGAATCTTTCCTAGCAAGGTAACCTTTCCAATACGACTGCCAAAGAGAAATCCAAGAAAAATAATTACAGGGAGAAATGAATGCCATCACTTGCACAAAAATGCTTCCATGGCACCATAACTAACAAGTTTCAAACACAAAAGTTAAGAGAAGGAAATAATTATGTGGAATTTCTCTTTTTTCTTTAAAAAAGAATTACTTAAAAGGAGATAAGCATTAATGCATCATTACTTGCTCTTTCTAAAACGACAAACTTGGGCAATATCTGTATATAAACAGGAAATGACAAAGTAAAGATCCTGACAACATGATTCATTCATTCCATATAGCAGTGTCAAAAGAAAAATGACTCACCTGAATTACAACAATACGCTGTCTCTCTATTGCTACAATTCGTCTTGCAATCCATCCTCGAAATTGTGATTGAATAACAATTACTGACTTTATTTTGACTCTGAGTAGTAGAACATTCCTCCACCATCTTTGTAACTTCAAAACTGATTGCAGAAGTATCTTCAATTCAAAGCCCTGGAAGCTATCTCTTGCTGTCTTACGATAGCAAGAAGCTCCTGGATTGACAAAAGGTCGAGGTAGTTACAGTTCAATACAAGCAAGTTCAAATAGGAGAGATTCTATTTAAAAACAACTAACCTAGAAGCCTCTTCCTAGTATTCTCTCCCCTGACGAACCGCTGGATGTCAATAGCAGCACTCTTGAGAGAAAGAAAGGCCGTACGGCAATTGAAGTACCAGAAAGCACTTTGGATCTTCCTAGCAGCATCCTTTTGACACAAAAATTCACTCCTTTGCAACCACCCACGGCAACAGTTCTACATTCATTTAAAAGAGGGAGTGCTTTCATAAATACAAGGTAGCACATTATTATGAAACCAAATTTAATATGAGTATAAAAGTATTAGATAATTCACAAAGATAATCACAGAACTTAACTTAGTCATTTATCTTTGTACCACATAGCTGACCAAGTGAAGGACAAGATTTAGGAGATGAAAGCCAAGGAAAGCATACACAATCCTAACCTGACTGCAGCTCTAAATTCATTTGAAAATTTAGTGCTTTAGAAAATACTAGGCAGGCATACTGTTGGGAAACAATTATCTATGAGAATAAATATAGAGGATGATTCCCAAAGATATTCATACCAATGTATACTCGGTCATTTATGTTCATAAGCTACTTTGCTAACCAAGTGAAGGACAAGATAGAGAGCCAAAAAAAGCATAAACAATTCCTGGACGTCTAAACATTCTCAAGAGGAGAAAAATTCTAGTTCGAAAAGTCAGCCTAGTCCAATATAAGGCAAATAACCTCTGGTTAAGTACTAGATTCAGAAATTAAAATTAATATCCTTTCTTTTTTAGCAGAAAGAAAATGGACAACATTATACTCTTCAAAAGATATTCCTCCATGTTTGGGAGCAACTCACTTGCATCATAACAATGAGAGACTTTTGCCTGTAAAAAAATTTCCGTGCCATCCATCCACGAGCATGAGATTGGATAATAATTGCTGACATATTTTTCTTTCTGTGAAGATAGAAATCCCTTCTGAACTTTAAACACTTGAAAATGTTTTGAATTGTTATAACTGCTTGCTTCTTATTTGCAAGGCGCTTTCTCATCAACCAACCACGATAATAACTCTGGATTTTAGTTGCAGCACAGTTCTGACTTTGGATAAATTTGCGGCTGGTGAAGTTTTGCCATGCATGCTGAATAGTGAATGCTGATATAATATGAAGATCAGTCACTCCATTTTCTTTGGACATACCTGAAGAATTTATCTTCTCGTTTACTCTTTGATCAACCATAGACCTAGCATTCCTTCCACGAATGGATCTCTGTATAACAGTGACAGCATTAACATGACCTGGAGTGGATAAATCCTTACACATGGCACCTTTACTGCAGCGCCTCCAAGAAATCCAAGCCCTTGTTGCTTGCTGAATGATTATAATAGACCTTTTTAAGGTGATAAAATAATGCCTGTCTCCACTGCATTGCCTCCGAGAAATCCAGGCCCTTGTGGCACGCTGAATGACTATGATACACTTTTTCAAGTTGACAAAATAATATCTATCAACCATTAAGGCGTTATATGTTCCAAATTTTTCTGTATGCTCCATGCTAACTGTATGGTTTAGTTAAACATTAGACTTCTGAAACATCAAAAACAGAAAAGAGAACAAATACATGCCATGTATAATACGCACAGATTGATGATTGGGTGTTCCTTGCATTGGCCTTCTTAACAAATATTTTTTTCTTCACTGACAGCCAAGACCGTAAGACATTTTGCAAAACCAGAACTGCATCCCTTTTTCTCAAATAATTTTGACGTTGCACTAATCGCCTGAAGTGAGACTGTATTATAGTTGCAGCATTTTCTGATACAAAAACGCAAATGTAATTATCAAGGAAGCATGGAGGGCAAAAAAAAAAAAAAACACAAACTCAAAGGAGACTTTTCTAGTTTAATCAGAGTAGGGCAGACTTTGTCACACCAACACCATTCACCAAGGCATATAAAGGAGAAGAACATAGAATGTTCTAATTTTTCACCAGAGATGAAACAGGGAATTGTCTTTCATCAAAAGTATTCAGAATTGGAAAAGGGAGGATATTAATACTTCAGTTTACATGTGTTATTTCAAAGTACCTTTAGAACTAGATTGCGTGCACCAGTAAAGGATGGAACAATGCATAGGAATAAATAATGCAACTTGTTATGTATAGAATCAGATTTTGATGAGTACAACCATTCGAGGTATAATGCACAGAATGCAATAAGTACAACCATTTTCAGCTCTGCTAACAACATAATCGAGAAAACCATGTTTCTATTAAACCAGCAAACTCTCGTTATCATTACCTCTTTGCACATTACTATCCCTTCTGCCAGTCAAGTGGCAATGTGGAGAAAGAGTTGCCTGATTTAAATTGCACTTATTGTTTTGCCGAGCCATGTCTTGCCACCAAGTCATTATAGCCTTAAAATTCCTATTGTTATCTGCACTACTAGTGAGATAATACATCAGTAAGCAATATATGTAGAAAATCTTTTTAATGATTAATTTTAATTGATTGGAAGATATGAACAAAAATACTGAATGATACATGGAGCCAGTATATACATCGCTCGTACAAGGAGCATCATATATCATCAAAATGCTTTTCAGTAAGCAAGCTATATTTACTTCTAATTGTAATATTTGATGTGCTCCAATACAAACTTTATGGTAATACAGTAACAATATTCAAAAGTTATTTTCTGGCTAAAGCAGACATATTGGAAGAAACTGTAAAAGGTTCAAATTGTTTCTGTCCACTCCCCCTTACCCAGTTTTAATTTAGATAATTTTGTCTGAGGATGAGGTCCAACAGAGCACCACAAAATTGGTCCAGTTTTAGACTAAATGTCATTAGATAAGACAAAATTGTATAAACAATATTATTTTATCCAACATTAAGTTGAAAGATAAGCAGCAGTAGTTTTTTGTTAAAACAAATAAATAAATCCACAAGTAATTATGAGAGACCTTCCTCATTGCTCCACCTCCCTGTACTTAAGCGCCTCCTGTATGGGCTTTGACAGTTGAAACCCAACAATTTATGAAAATTTAGTGTATCCTGAAAAGAAAACCAGCACGTTAAATAATTTCTCGACTGTCACTAAAAGTAATTTCATCAAGAAATATGTTTTAACATACCGTGTTTCTTTTCACTAGAAGTTGAAATGAGAGAAACACCAAGAGGACAACTACACTTCGACCATTACATGCACCATTATGTTCAAGTATATCACTGACCTGTAAAACCTGCACAAGGCAGCACCAAGCACGTTGATTCCTGTGAAATGCAGTGCTGCTGAAGAAGTATCAACTTAACTGCACTTCATAAATGAAATGATGCCTAAAAAATAGAACATTTTTGAACTACAAACTGATGGTGCTAAGAAACTTATTTTGAACGCATCCTAATTTTGCCAGTCCTCAACTCGTGAAGATGACTTTACTGGAATTCTACAAGACACTCATGGGAAATAACCATTATGACAAACTTATGTAATGCTAAATACAAGACCCTTGAAACAGATAGTTTCAATCAACCAGAGAAAAACTGACTTCGATCATTCTACAATTTCAACGAACTGTCTGGCTAGCACAAAACAAGTAGTTGGTGGATAAATTGTTGCGAGGAACCTATAGAGGTTGGTTGCTTTTTAGTCACCATACATCAAAATGTAACTACATAGAGGTTAAAGCTTTCCAAATTAAAATAAACAATAACGAAGAATCAATCTGAATTGTCAATGCTCAAATTCATGTTTTTGGTCATGAAATAAATCAATCTATAAAATGGGAAAAAAAATCCATGAAGAATGAGGATATACAGGAGCAGATTAGTATGAAATCTTTAGAACCTTGGAAATGCTTCGTCTTTAGAAGCGGTTGTCATAAAACCTTTAAATCAGAGAAGAAAAATTAAGTTGGCAGTCTTTTATCCACCAACCCTGGAAATACTTCGTCTTAAAAGGCAGTTGTCATATAACCTTTAAATCAGACAAGAAAATTGGTTGTCTTTTATCCAACCAAGTGCATTGAAGAACTAACTTCAGCACATATTTTTTGTTTTTGAAATTTTGCTAATTAAACCTTCAAGCTCCATATTTTCATGCATACAAAACATAACATTACGTTAGCATTTTTTCAAAAATCTAGTTTTCCGTTTTATTTACTTCCACTTTTGAGACTGACATTCGTGTTGATCATAGCCTTTGTTTGCGTTTCATTTACTTTTGCTAAAATTTTATTTTTCAAGAAATGAGCAATGCATAAGTGGGAGTATTTGTAGATTTTATGGGCTTAAAATTAATATTTGATTTTGAACAGTAAAATTTTAGCAAAAGAAAACGAAGCCCAAACAAAGGCGTAGACCCAGACATCTTCAAGTCCTTCCATTTTTTCAATAAAAATAATATTTCTAGTTGTAGTTCATTACCTCAGGAAAGTTTCCCAATAATGATGTTAACTTTTGAGTAAGAATGAAATTGTGCACTGCATCTGTATACTCAACTGCTGACATAATCGAAACTTTATTCGTTGTAGCATCTAGGTCCTGAGGAACCATAATCAGATAAGGTTAACTCCAAAACATAACAAAGGAAATAAAATATTATTAGAATATGTAAAGAGTTCGGAAATGAGACCGAGAAATATACGTGAATACCTTAAAAGAACATGAACAGTCATGTTCCTTGCGAAAATAATAATCAAGCAAGCACCACATGGCTTTTCCATCCAACAAGGAGGAGTAATTTTCAATCTTGAGATCGTAACTTTCACAAATAGCCTGAAAAATGATCCTATACGTGAGGTACGAAATATTTTGACTGTTAATCAATAGAATCATATATGAGTTGATTCAGCTACAAGGTTTCAATAATTATCTTGAAATCAAATTACTCTTAGCTGAGTTACTATCTGGTGATCGACTAGCACAAATTCATCATATAATTCAAAAGTGATGCCACAAACAAAATTGGACGTGTGATGGAAAACGTGACATAGGCAGAACAAGAGAAAAAAAATTTAGTATGAAAACAAGGTTGATGAACAGGAATGTCTAAAGAAAGAGCAAGATATGAACATTTGAAACTTGAAAGGGATAACAACTCAACATACAAGTGCACCAAACAGAAAGTATGAGTTAATTGCTGCATACTCTCACAGCTCTCTATATATCTTCACTCGCTTGTCCCCATTCATCAACTTTTTGAGAGCTAGAGAGAGTAGATGACACATCCAAGGATGAAGCCAAAGCTTCGCTGGCCTCTAGGGAGTCATCAAATATGAGTCAATTCACTAGCTAACTAATACTGGAATGTCAAAGACATGATTCCATTTCGCTAACGCCCCTTTCTATTCACACATCAATACTCACACTTAAATAAATTTTCACACCAACAAATCACATTTTACTTATTAAGTTTTGACATTCCTATTTGTTCTAAAACTATTTTCATCATCATTTTAATAACTAGTTACTTAGGAAGGGGATCCTCCTACATTTACCAACAAAACTCCCAAATGTCTCACAACGACCGTAGTCTGAGGTTATTTTCTTTTGATTTGAGGCTCCCTTATGGTCTTCAAAACCACTCCTTACGAAACAACACCTTTAGAAACACATGAATGAGTATGCCAAATCTATAGAACATGGTTTGGAGGAATTAGAAAAAGGATATTTTTATAAACTAAATACCTGAACCCAGCCCAGAAGCAAGTCCAAGAGAGTCTGGGTGCTTGATTGTTCCTGTAAAATAGTGGAAGATAATTTGCCATTAAATTATGATTTTGAAACAAGTTTTTAAGAAAGTATAGCTAGATAGATGCAACAATAACACGGTTAAGTACCAACTAGGCTAATTATCATATATACAAGTGACTTTTAGATTGCCTCTATTGTAAGATAAGGTGCGTTTGAGCCACGTTATTTTGAAAGAATGTATTTTGGAATAGTAAATTGATAGAGAATGTGTGGTTGAAAAATAAAATAAAAAGTTATTGATGTGATGAAAAATATTATTTTATTACAGAATGTGTGGTTGAAAATGAGTAGAAGAATGAAAATGAAAAAAATAATGTGGCTCACACAGGGGCTTAATCTTTCTCAGACTCCAGTAAGCAAAAATAATTTTCAAACTGGAAGCATACCACTACAACTCCCTTGATCTTTGAGATTTCTTCTGACAAAAGTGTTTTGTTGATTAATTGCGGCAACTGCATAACGCATAAAAGAGTTAATGAGCAGAATCCTTCCTGGATTCAGCAGTTAATAATTAACTGCACATCTATTGGTTTAAATATGCAGTAAAAGACATTGTTAATATATACATTTACTCAATCTACATAACAGTGAAAAATCTCAGGTTCTAACAAAATGATATAGAGAAGAAGAGACTAGAAATGAGGATTGCAAGAAATAATACGAAGCACCTGCAAGTGAACAAACATGTTCCATAGCAAGGAAAGTGTAAGCTCCTTGTCTCCATTCACAACATCTTCTCCTATAATCTCTGTTCCATCTTCATCAAGTAATGACACACCAGCCTCCTTTAGATATTGCAGTGCAATACCACAATTAACCATGCTCTTTTTGAGAGTATCAGATGGAACCACCACTTTCTGTCCATAAAAAGTAAAAAACTCATTATCCAACCAAAGAACCTAAAACGGGCTGATTATTTATTTACTATAAACCTGACCATGAGAATGGAGGAATCGTGTTTTAAGAGCTGAATAGATCTGCAAAGCCGGATCCCATCTTGCAGATCTTCAAACAAATCTGTGACTTTGAAATCATACTCGATCAAATGACTCTGCACAATACAACAAATGGTTATGAATTGATGCAAAGAGTGTGATTAAACTTAAGTTAAACCAGATGTATACAGCCTCAGAATTCAATTTTTTTTCCAGAAAAGAAAGGCCTAACGCTATAGCAGACAAATGTAGCCCGAAAAAATAAATAAATAGAGTAATCCAAGTTGCTTACCTGTTGATAAGTTACTTTATACCCAACAATAACAAGATGTGCAAGAAGATTTCCTTCCCCATGCATCACATCAGATGACAAAATATCTAATTTCAGAAATGAGAAAAAGAAGTCAAAAACTAATAAGAACAACATTAAAGACTAGCACGCAGGACTTACAGATGGGAAGAAGAATGTATGAATTACCATTAAGCACCTGACGGCTTGATTTAATATTTGATTTCA
>CAIGRN010038619.1:0-12478 GCA_903798345.1 Fraxinus anomala
GTCATTCAATTTTGATCTTATTCAATTTGGTCTTCAAATTTTAAGTTTCATATCAATTATGCCCTCCAAAAATTGCAACCACAGGTCCTTGAACTTTTCGACTTGTTCAATTTGGTCCCCAAATTCACAATTTTGGAAATTTTTAGTCATTTTTCTTCCTTTTACCTTCTTCTCATTCCATGAATGATTTTTTTCTTTTTTTTTTTTTTTTTTTGCATACAAAAGCAATAATTACATAATTTTGAGTAGAAATTCGCTCCATTAATCAATATTTAAGCTTATTTTGGTAATAAGTATGCAAAACCACACTTATTAGTCTATACAGTATTTTTGCCTTTAGGATTGCCTTTTGATCTATGCAACGCACCTGCAACTTTTCAGCGCTGCATAATGGGCATATTCTATAACATGATAGAAAAGAATATCGAGGTATTCATTTATGACTTTTCGGTATTTGGAGCTTCTTTTGTTGACTGCTTGGAACATTTATCTTTAGTGTTTCAAAGATATGAAGAAATGAATCTGATGCTTAATTGGAAGAAGTGTCATTTTATGGTAAATGAAGAAATAGTGTTGGGACATAGGATTTCTTCACGGAATATTGAGGTTGACAAAGTTAAGATACTTATGATTGAAAAATTGGAGCAACCTACTTCAGTTATAGCAAACAGAAGCTTTTTGGAAAATGCAGGGTTTTACAGAAGATTCATTTAGGACTTTTCAAATATCACAAAACCTCTGTGCACCCTACTAGAAAATGATGTGCCATTTAACTTTTCAAATTAGTGTTTAAATGCCTTTAACACTTTGAAAAAAAAAAGAAGTTAACCTCAACACCTGTTATAGTGGCACTAGACTGGAAATTACCTTTCAAGCTTATGTGTGATGCTAGAGATTATGCAGTGGGAGTAGTGCTGGGACAATGAAGGGGAAAGATATTGAATGTCATCTATTATTCTATCAACAGATCAATTATGCAATAACTAAAAAAAAAGATGCTAGAAGTAGTATTTGCGTTTGAAAAATTTCAATCAGAACTGTTTGGTTAAAGGTGATAGTATATAAGACCATGCAACCTTAAAATACTTGATCGAGAAGAATGCTACCAAACCCCGGTTGATTCAATGTGTTCTATTACTACAATAGTTTGACATCAAAATTCATGATAAAAAGGAAATAGGAAATTAATTAGCAGATCACTTATCGAGGTTAGAACAGTCGTAGGAGTCAGATAAGGTGGACATCATGAAATATTTCCACATGAGCAATTGTTGCAGGTGGATATATCACCGTGGTACGTAGACATTGCCAACTACTTAGATAGTGGCTATGTGGATCCAGACCTTAATTATCAGTAGAAGAAAAAACTTCTACATGAAGTTAAATTATATAATTGGGATGAAGCCAATCTTGTCATGGATTCATGCTTCAGCTTATTGAAGACACTTTGGCCTTATAAAAGCAACAACGAATGTACTTCAATGCGGTTTATTTTAGCCATTTAAGGATTGTCACAACTTCTGGAGATCATATGATAGGTGCCAACGAGCATGAAACATATCAACCCTTCACTAGATGCCACTAAACAACATTCTGGAGGTGAAAATCTTTAATGTGTGGGGTATTGATTGTATTGAACCTTTTTCATCATCCTATAATAATCAATACACCTTAGTAGCTGTAGATTATGTATCAAAATAGGTGGAAACCAAGGCCTTTCTCACTAATGATGTGAAGGTGGTTGTGAGCTTTATAAAGAAATATATCTTCAATCGATATTGAGCACCTAGAGCAACGATAAGTGATGGTGGAACTCACTTATACAATCGGTTATTAAAGGCAGTATTTCACAAGTATGGGGTACAATTGCCACACCTTATCATCCTCGAACATGTGGAACAGACAGCTGAAAGGAATCATGGAACTCACAAAGAATTCATCTTGAAAAGATTGGTCGAAAAAATTAGATTATGCATTGTGGGTATATCGCACCGCTTTCAAGAACCGATCAAAATTTCACCATATCGGATGGTGTTTGGGAAAGCATGCCACTTATCAATGGAGTTTGAATATAAAGCATACCTGAAGCAATTAAACATGGATCTAGAAATGGCTGTGGAAGAATATTACATCTTCATGAATTGGAAGAATTCAAAAGAGAAGCTTATGAAAATGGATCTATCTACAAAGAAAGGACAAAACAATGACTTGACAAAAATATACGACAACAAATTTCAGTGTGGAGATCAAGTGCTTTTGTACAATTTCAGATTGAAACTCTTCCCAGGAAAACTAAAATTGAGGTGGTCCGAGCCTTTCACGGTATCATAAGTGTTTCTTTATGATACAATTGAACTACATCATCCAACAAAAAGAAATTTTAAGGTAAATGGTCAACGCATCAAACACTATATGAAGGATTTTCCCACCTCTAAATATAGCTTGGACATTACTTTTCCAAAATAATAATGACAGAAAGTCAAGCTAATGACTTTAAAAAAAATGCTTCTTAGGAGGCAACCTAAGCTCTATCCTTTTTATTTTTATTTTTTTATTATTACAAAGTTTTTAATTTCAGATTGTTTATTTTATAGTTAGTAACAATCTCGTTGTATTTTATGGGACAAATCTCACGTTTGGGGGGAGAGATTATGCATATATAGGTGATTTTAAAGTAGATTTTAAAGTTTAAGGGCAGCATATGGTTGAACATATGGTCAAGAGACCACTACTTCAAGTTTGGGGGTGTGCATAAAGTGCATAAATGAGAAAGAAAGGTGACATCCCTTACTCGAGATATGACGATGTGGCGCCATAACCCAGACGCTACTACGCCAAGAAAAGAAAAACCTCCCATCAGAGCTGTGACGCTACGACGCCACAACCCAGTCAGCGACACCACGCTAACGCCCCTCCCACGTCTTTTTTATTTTCTAATTCCCACACAACTCTCACACAATTAAACTCCTTATCCCCAAATCTCTCTCAAACCCTATTTTCTCTTCTTTTTTTTCCTATTCAACTTACACAACTACTACACAAATCATAATTCCATTATGCCCAACCCCTTAATTTCTTATATCTCACACCTCAACATCAATTTTCTTCACTCTTGCCTTCAAACATACCAAGTTCACACAAAATTCAAATTATACTTACACATTACAAATTGTTCTAAGCTTCAAGATTCACTTTCACTACCTTCAACCTAGTGGGCTTTCTACACAAGGAATTGTAAGTATCTTTACCTCTTTGGGAAATTTGTACTAGATTGTGTTATATTGCACTTGGTGGTTTGCTTTTGCAGAAGTAAGAGAAGTTATTTTGGGTTCTTAGTAGATTGTGGTGGTTTTGCATTTTGTGTAGTCGAATTTAGAAGTTAGGGGAAATTTTAGGTTTAAATTTTGAAGCGACTACAAGGTGTTTGTTGAAATTCGTAAGAGAACTTCAATTCCTTTTGGAGGCATATTTGATAACTTTTAAGCATTTTCATTGATATTGTGGACTTTGCAACATTATTGTGGGGTTGAGTAGAGAGTAGTAAATTGCATTGTGGTTGATATTGTGATATTGAGAAGTTCGTCATATTGATTGGAGTTTGTAGTGGCTTATTGAGGAAAAATTTTGGATTTGCTTGTGGTAGTTGAAATTGTTGCGTTTTGGAGTTCACAATGTCACCTAAAAAGAAATCAAAATCCTTGGCCTCTTCTTCTAGCTCTTTTGGCAGAAGTGAATTTGTGAGTGTCAAAGTAGAGAAGAGATATCACGACATGGTAGTCCACAAGAGTTATATTCCAGAACGGGGATTTGACAACCTTGAGCTTTTTATGAGGGAGCAGATTGAGGGTCAAAATTCGGAGTTGTTTGCATAACAACTATAACTGGGATTGATACTCGTGGTTCGGGAATTTTATGCTAATGCTAAGGACCACAAAGATTTGAAAGTATATGTGCGGGGCAAGTGGATCCCTTTTTATAGAACCTCAATCAATAAGTTCTATAAATCGCCAATAATGATGATGATGGCTTTTCTGGGGAGCAGTAGACCCCGAGGAAATAATTAGAGACTTGACAATCTGGACACCACATGAAAACAATCAAGCATAGATGTCACTATTTTTTTGGTCACAAGGGATGTATCCTGAATGTAAAGCGTAGCATTATTTCATATGTGCTAAACTATTGCCCAACAACAATTTTAGCAGAGTGACAAAAGAACGGGGTTTATTGAACTTTTCCATTTAGATGGGCCTTAGTATTGATGTGGGTACAGTTATTCAGACAAATTTCTTGCACATTCTCAAAGGTTCTACAACTCTCGATTTGGGTTATCCTTCTTTGATATATGTTTTATGTAGAGAAGAGGGAATTGTGACATCCCCAACAGATGAGATAGTTCATCCTAAACCAGTGATAACTAAAAAGATAATTTGACATTTCACTAGCAAGCAATTATACACAAGAGCCCCACCACAAGAAGCAAAGGCACAACCATATCGCTACTTTCAACCTCCACTTGTCAGTGAGCCGAATGAGGACATTATAAGGCGAATGAGGCCATGCAGTTGCAGCTCCACAGAGACTGGATGAGTTGGAATTGGGGCATAAATGGAGACATGATGGGATCCAATATCAACTTAATCAATTGCAGGAATCAATGAACGATCAGTATCAGTAATTACAGAACTCAATGCATATACAATATCAATATTATCAGAATGGGTTCTTCACAATGTTGGCCTTCGCATATCCCCACATGACTTTCCCTCAGTAGCCAATGTTCCCATATCATCTAGCTACCCAGGACCTACCTCAGCTAGGCGATGGCGATGACACCAACAGATGTATTCAGGGAAGTCCTAACCACCCTCCTCTATATTTATTTTCACATTAGGGACAATGTATATTTTAAGTTTTTTTTGGAGGGGGGGGGTAAAATATCAATTACGAATTGCTATTGTCATTTTTAGTGTTTATGTGCTTGTTTGATATGATTTTATTTCGTGTGCTTTGTGTGTTTAAAAAATTCATTTTCATACATGCTTGTGTGAGTTAGATAGCCTTGTCCACTAGAATGAATATATTTGAGAGCATGTATTAGTCTATTACTATGAATGAATTATGTGTTTTAGTTGAATTTTCTACTTATCCATGTGAAATGCGATAATATTCATGCACGATAATTGAGTTCAACGTCATACATGAACAAAAACATTCATATCTGTAGACTGAATTGATGACATAGAAGCCTAATTCCATAACCCATTATTCATATTCACAACATCCTTTAATTGTAAATATAATAATTTGAGGAGTATTCGAGCCGGCAAAAGAAATGATTTAAGATTGTGGTGATTCCGTACATGTTAAAAAAAGGATTGTGTGGAGTGTCTTTAACTTTCCAAGTATGAACTAAGTGATGATCGAATGGTAGGGATCTAACACCAATAAATTTTACTTATCTTTGATAGAAAATGAGTATAGCACTTGTTGAGCTTATACCTCACGGAGGCACCTTTTTTATTCGAGTTAGTAAGTGCGTAGGGGTTTCTTAAAACCTGGTACCTTTTGGTGTTGAAAAGCTAGGGAGTTACCAAATAAAAACTCGCTACACGAGTCAATAAGAGAAAAAAGGGAGAGGTCAATTTTGAGTAAAAAAGAAAATGTCAAGAAGAGAAAAATAGTATGCAAGTGTGCAAATAAAAACAGATTATTAGGAGAATAAATAACTAGTGGGTTTGAATCATTTGGTATAAACTTGATTGTTGAAGCCTCATTTTTTTTGGAAAAATCATCATTTAAATAAATTATTGACATTATCGGTTAGACTAAGCCAAAGTAGAATGGTATAAAGAATTGATTAGTAAAACTAAACTTTAGAATTACTCCTTCGGGAGAGAATGAAAGAAACAACTTTAAGAGTTTATGAATTTTACAAGCGAAGAAAAGAAATGATTGACTAGTGAGGGTTGGAAATTGAACCAACTTGTGAATGTACGGCGTTATATTAGACTAAACCAAAGTAGAATGGTATAAGGAATTGATTACTAAAACTAAACTTTAGAATTACTCCTTGGGGAGAGAATGAAAGAAACAACTTTAAGAGTTTATGAATTTTACAAGCGAAGAAAGGAAATGATTGACTAGTGAGGGTTGGAAATTGAACCAACTTGTGAATGTACGGCGTTATATTTGACTCTTCACACACGCTTATTTTGCACTGGATAAGTGGAAGTTTGGCTCTTGCATTGTGTTTTTGAAGCCGTGCATGATTGTGGTGTAATGTTCTCAATACTGAGCCAAAGGGCAAGCTATCTAACTAAGTTTTGTTTGCATGATTCTTAGTTATTTTCTTCTTTTTTTTTGTATTTGCTCGAGGACTAGCAAATTATTAAATTTGGGAGTATCTGACGTGTTAATGGATAAAATTTCATATCGAATAAAGATGAAAACATAGATCAATTTATAAGAGTTTCAGCTACTCCTCTTAAGAAGGTTAACCTTTTAAGATGGAATCTCAAATCTTAACATGTTATCAGAGCTCATTAAGCTCTAACGAGCAATTCGATCTGGTTGAGACTCCAACAGTGAGCATACGAATTTCAAGATTGGTCTGCTCAAACGAGCCACCATCTTGCGGGAGCATGTTAAGGGATAAAATTCCACATCGAATAAAGATAAAAATATAGACCAATTTATAAGAGTTTAAGCTACTCCTCTTAAAAATGTTGACATTTTAAGATAGAACTCCAAATCTTAACATGACCTGTGTGTTTTACTCACGAGTTATATACCATTTTAACTTGATTACTTACTAGATCTTATGAGTATTGAACTTTTTTAATGTATTTATTAGTATTTTTTATAGGTATGGTGAGGTGGAGTTAATAATGGTAGAAGTGGAGAAAACAAATGCCTTGGAATCAAAAGAAGAGAAAAGAGGAACAAAAGAGCAAAATAGTCAATTTCCTACATTAAACGAAACGAAAATAAAAACATGACCCGAGAAGGTGGTGCCAGGGTATCACCAATGTGGCGCCAAAACAGCCTCCATAGAGACAGAACTGTGGCGCCTCGACACTGCTCAAAAATCAGCAAAATAGAAGTACGATTGAAGAGAAAGTTATGCACAATTGTGCTAGGGTGAATTTTTGGTCCGTTTTGAAGCCCATAAAAACTTTAAATTAGGGGAAAATGTGAGGAGAAATATACAAGTTTCTGGCACTTTTGAAGGGTTCCACACATTCAGAAACATTGAACATAATTTGGAGAATTAGAGAGCAAAATCAAAGGAGAAAAACAAGAAATCAAGGGTTTGGATTCAAGATTTGGAACAAGAAGAGAAACTTGGTACAATATTCATTTTCTTTTCAACATCTCAATTCAAAACCCCAATGATATACTCAATGCAAATCTTTTGTTTTTCTTTCATTATTATGAGTAGTTAAGTTTTGTATTAGGACAAACAATGTAATCGAATTGAGACCCTATTTCTTTTATTCAAGATTCAAGTGCTTTTATCATATATGTGTTGATTTTATTTATGTATTTAATTATTTGTATTATTTGATTACTAATTCAATGATTTTGTAAATTTTTTACGAATCGAGAGGTGAGTTTTAGATTTAGACCACATAGTAAAATTCGGTAATTTAGTATAACGTATGGAAATACCTATACTAACTATTGAGGTCATTAGATGAATTCTTAGAATTAATTTTCGTTTAACTAAAATTCAATCATATAGAAATATAAGATTGAATTAGTTAAATAGGCTCTATGAGAACTCGGGAATGGTAAATTGAATACAATAGAAGAATTTTATCGAATACTACATTAAGTTATGAATTTTGAATTAAGACTTAAATATGATCAATAAATGAAATTGTTATACCCTAATATCATATTTAATTTCTATATCGATCTTTGTTTGCATCCCACTATTTTCAAGAAATTAGATAAAAAAAAATACAAACAAATCACAATTCTTTGTTTGTTTTTGTCAAATATTGGTTAGAAATATTAAATTAAGTATTAAAGTATAGTTTTCGTGGGAATGATAATTCAAATTCAAAGGTCCAATATATTACTTGTTATGATATCGTATACTTGCGATATAAAAAAAGCAACATTCGTCTTGTTGATGTGAATATCATGTTTCTTTTTTGTTTCAATTTGACTACAAATTGATTGTTTCGATTTGGGAAGTGGGTTGGTGGCTAATTTCGGGGATGGCAATTTGGCACCATGAATTGATGATGAAAGACAGTAGTATGTTTTGCTTCTTTTCATAAAGCATGTTTGGCTAAGATTTTAGATTGCTAGTTATTTCTTTTCTGTTGCTAATTGGTCATTGGAAAGTGGCATGACGTATCACTTCTTAATTAAAATGTCACAAATCGTGTAACTTAGACATTTTTGCAATAGAAAATATTTTGCTTAAGCTTACAATGTGCTTATAAGAACCATTTATATTGATATCTAACTTCTACTTTTGTTTTTTGTTGTATTATATGTGAATTAAGGTTATCCGTTAGAAAATAACATGCTCTATTGCTTTTAAATTAAAATGTTACACATGGTGTAATTGACTTTATAACATAATATTGTTTGACTAAGATTTTTAATAGGATAACTTCAAAAATGCCCTACGTCTGTCCAAAAAACTAGTTATTTTTTTTGGAGAATTATGTATAAATCATTATAAATGGTCAAACATTGTTTTCAACTAAACATTTCAATGAACCACCACTTTTTAATCACGAATTCCTTTTATAAAATGATTTAAAATACTTTTCAATCAATGTTTTAATTTTTTTATTAAAAAATCAACATTTTTATGAGTTACATATTAGGGTAATATATGCATTATAGAGTTACTTGTCTGTATACAAGCAAACAATAATTTTGGGAACATATATGTTATTTTAACTAAAAAAATCAACGTTTTAAAAGTGATAACATGTTGTGTTATTCTATCGTACTAGTGTAACTTATTTTCAATTTCTACAAGAAATGTATGTATTCTAGAGTCAGACATCTTCAATCTCAACATTTCCCTGTTTTTCCCCCAACCTACATAATCCCAATCGCCGCTGATAACAGTCACCATCACCTACCGCCGCTTACCACTACCATCATTGTCCTTTGCAGTAGCCATCACTGTCCACAAAATATTTTCTCTCAAACATTTCCTTCACCACCATCATCATGTTCAGAATTGAGCTCCTAAACCAAAACTTTATTAGATCCAAACAAATAACAACCTAAATACTGTTGTTTGCCACCATAACCCATCTACCACTCATTGCCATTATGTTACAAAATACAAACACATGGTAACATATTGTATTACCAACACAGTACATAAGCAACGCAGGGTAACACGTTATGTCACCTATCATTTAGCCACTATACAACCCTCAAACATCGTTGTTTTCCATCATAAACCATCCACCATTTGTTGCCATTATGTTACCAACACAAAACGCAAAAATACACGGTAACATATTAGGTTACCAAAACTAAACACAAGTAACACGTTGTGTTGCCAATCACTTGACTATTATACCACCTACAAACATGATCACCTGCTAGCAACCACCACCATAACACATAGCTGTTGTGCTCGACAACTACTACCACAGACAAAACCACTATTACTTTCACGGTTACCACCACCCTCCACCATTTGCTATCAATTCCAATTTTCAATACACGATAATAAACAAAAAAAGATAAAAATATACAAAAATGAAAAAAAAAATGATTCCAACTCAAATCTAGATCAAGATGTGAAAATTTAGAATGTTTTGGGAGCGGAGGAGCGACGATAATTGTTGTGGAACATGAGAGATCATCGTGGTATTAGTGGTGGGAAGTAGTGGCATGAGATGTCCACCACGATTATCTTGCAGTATGGTCACTACAAAAAGAAGCTATACATGGAGAAAAAAGAAATTGTACATAAAATCTTGGGATTGGTAGCTTGGTGGCATTCTTGATGCTAGTGATGTTTGACCAAGGTCCTAAGATTTTGTGGGGCTTAGGCCAACTTCAAATAATCTAAATTTATAATATATATAATAATATAGTAATTTTATTAAATAAAAATATTCAAAATTACAAAAATAATAATCTAAAACTTTTAAATGTCTAAATTAATTTGCTTTTGTAGAATTTTTTTATTGAAAATCAACATAACATCTATTTTAGAACTTTGTTTTCAATAGACACTATGGCCAATTCATTCAACCTTTCTTATGACATTATTGACTAAATATATGATTTATCAACTTAACTTTGAGAAGCTTCTCTCGACAATACAACTGTAACTGGTATAGTCAATAGTATTCTATATGTAAGCAACACATTTGAAAGTGTCCATCTTTTTTATATAATCTAATACTTTAATCGCCTTTTTGACCTCTTTTGGATTGTTTCTCATAATTTTACAATTCAGAAAATGACTGCAACCCATCAATTCCAAATCCCTGTCGTGCTTCAAAAATCCCTCCAGCTTATCATACTAACATTTTTTTAATGAAATTTAGGTTCATCCCCTACTTCATATAGATAAATCAAAGTCAATAATTAATTTTAACCATGATCGTACTTTTCATCAATATTTTTCAAAATTTACTAAAAATCTTATTTTAATTCCCATCAAACAGGGCTCAAAGTGCTTCTTACTATGAAAATATGCTTTTCATGAAATTTAGCTATAATTTCTTTATCAGTAATCTTATTAATTAAAATTCTTTTTCGCTATATGATTTAGGAAATGAAATAAATGCTTGCTAATAATTAATAACAATAGATATATCTTCACTTTGCAAAATTTTGCTTACTCCATTATAGCAAATTATATATTGTACCAAATAGTCGTACGAAACAAGAACTCAAAATTCATAATGTCGAACAAAATTTTTTACTATCTTTAAATTCTTTAAGGTCATCACATGTTTCTACGAAATGTTTTAAAGTGGCTTTTTTATTTTGACGCTTAAAATTTTATTTTGCTTTAACACTTTCAACTTGACTTTTCCAACATATATGTGATAGTGGTTTTTTGTAACTTTTACAATTGGATTTATTTCTAGTACTATTTTCTATAAACATTTATGCTGCCCTTTTATATTAGAACCATTATCGTAGCTGTGACCTCTTAAATCACTAATATCAAGATCAAGTGTTTTCAAAATATTCAAACAATCCTTGCCCCACTTTAAGGAATACCCAAAAAAAAAAAAAAAAAAAANAAAAAAAAAAAAAAAATACATTCATGCTACATGAATATTAATGTTGACATAAAACTTAATATAATATTACGTGACATTCTATTATTGGACAGTTTAAAACACAAGCTTTTTCATCCAATTATCTACTCTCATATACAATTATGTCAAATTTTATGTCAAATCCATCGGCAAAGTAGCTTTATCCAAAATATTATTCTACTTTAACTGAACTTGCTAAGACATCTAGCATACTTATATTTAATTAGTTGTACCAAAGAAAATAAAAAATAGAGTTACCATTAGAGTAAAATTACAAATAATAAAAATATAAAGAAAAAATATAAATAATCTGAAATTTTTAATTTTTTATTTATAAATATAAAATAATAGAACTTTTTGGGGGGCCTCATCAAAGCGGGGGCGTTAGGTGATCACCTATCTTGCCTATAGTTAGGATCGGCACTGTGTTGGATGGCGACGCTGCATGGTTTAAATAATAATATTATTTTTTTTTTTTTTGGGTTTTCCAATGGAGGGAATGGTTTTGATTGGGGTTGATGTTAGTAGATTTGGTAAGGGGCTTAAGTCAAAGGAAGGTGCTGGTGGCAGAATTCACTGCTAGTGGTTATGGAAGGAGGAGATGGCGTGTTAGGGTTTTGATACTGTAAGTTGGAGTGGAAAGATGTAGGATTGGGTTGAAAATTGAGATGGTTAGGTTTTGATTAGAAATGGGTTTGTTATCAGTTTTAAAAATGGAAAATTGTATCTTTTACAATTTTTTATTTTTATTTTTATTTTTTTGAATTTAGGTTAAAAGACCAAGAATTAAGAAATGGGCATGTTTCAATTTTTAGAAGAAAACAAAATTAGGCTTAAACCAGTTGTTATTGTTAAGTGATAGAATCTCACATCGAATAAAGATATAAACATAAGCCAACTTATAAAGGATTGAGTTGCTCCTCTTAATAAGGTTGATCTTTTAAGATGAAACCTCAAATCTTAACATGGTATCAAAGTCCATTAAACTTCAATGAGCAATTCGATCCGATTAAGATTCAAACAAAATTGAGCACACGAATTGTAAAATTGATTTGTTCAAACGAGCCACCATCTTGTGGAGGCATGTTAAATGATAGAATCCCATATCGAATAAAGATGTAAACATAAGTCAGCTTATAAAGGATTGTGTTACTCCTCTTAATAAAATTGATATTTTAAGATGGAATCTTAAATCTTAA
>CAIGRN010038644.1:0-13824 GCA_903798345.1 Fraxinus anomala
AAGTCCTTAAGGTTGGGTTCAATTATACTTTTTAGGCTCCTCGTCTTTCTCTTAACTCGAAATGAGAGCAAATTAATTATTTAACATATGTATTCGAGTATATTATATGACCACCTAATAGTTCGTCAATGGTCAAGTATATTTTTTATTTACATCCAAATTTTACCAGCATGAGAATTGTAGGGTTCTTTTCTAATAAAATCATATTGCCCCCACAAAATGAAAAATTCACAAAATTTCTCACTTTATAATTTAACTAATGAAAATTCACAAGAGTTTCTTGACGTACGAATTTTTTGCATACATGTCCTGTTCTATTTTTTTGGCGCCTATCTCTCCGACATTTCATTTTTGTGTCATCTTGGTCTAGTGTTGACGGACTCCATTTAAGTCACCGTTAAAAAGTCAAATTTTAATTAGAGATATGATACTAATTTCGCTTGAAAAATAAAAAATGAAAAATGAGATAGAAGCTTGCCAAAGACAATTTCAACCAATCTCAAAAGAAAGGGCCCATATTATGTGCCAACTTGTCATATGCCTAGTAAGTTAGGCCGATTACATTTTATTGAAACTTGAGTTTAGAAAGTTACAATGGTTGTAAATTCAGTTATTTTGGTACAATAAGAGTAACTTCTCAATAGTTACTGTAACTTCATGAGAAGCTATGATGAGTAACTCTTTGAAAATTATAGTAATTGCAATTTTCTAAGCTTTTTTTTTTTTAGTAGATATTATAAGTTGGTCAAAAATCATTTTTAATTATTTTTATCTACTTTTTAGTTGTGCATTTTTTGCATTCCAGTACTTTTAAGCTAAGCTAAGCTTAGCCAAACAAACACTAAAAAAATGGATTTGTGAATTTTGACCCCAAGTTTTAGTTTATTTTTGTAATTTCACCCCAGTACAATTAAAGGTAGGCCTTTTTTTCCCAAAATTGGTGGAATCGGATTCGGTTCCGATTCCTTTATTAAATGGATTGATTTTGAGACCATGCATTTAGCACCGATCGGTTCCGATCCAATTCTTGGTACTACCTTAAGAATCAATAGTGAATTTATTTTTCCACGGTCTCTCTTTTTGTTGGAATATAACATAAATATGCACAAGATATTTGAATATTAAACCCTAAAATTATCTCACACCAAAATTTCACTTTTCATACGCTTTTTCTTCCTTCTTTCACAGTAAATCTTAATGGATAATCAATATTTAAATCTAAATAATTTTATAAATACTTTACAGAAATTCATATATTTAATGCAACCCCAATAGGTAAAAAGTGTATTTTTAGTTCAGTTTTTTGTAAGAGCTTAAATTTCTCGTTGTTTTCAAAATGATCAATCATCATAATCAAGATATTCTCCTTGAAGATTATTGAAAATAATCTAATTATAAATACTACATACATTTTTTAATATATATTGTTGTATGAATTTTCTTAATAAATAATTTTTGATCTAGATTTTACAGTTAATTTCGTGTTTAATCTTTTTTATGCCCCTATTAATTGATTTTGAGCATTGGAGTGTATTTTTATTTATTGTCTTATTTAGTCCCTGTTTATCTCCTTTTAAAACAAATTTTTTTAATTTTCATACTCATTTTCAACCACACATTTATACAATAAAATATTTTGCACGCAAACTTAAAATCTTTCTTTATTTTTTAACCACACATTCTCAAAAACAAAAACAAAAAAAAAAAAAANACATTTATACAATAAAATATTTTGCACGCAAACTTAAAATCTTTCTTTATTTTTTAACCACACATTCTCAAAAACAAAAACAAAAAAAAAAAAAAGTGAACACTATTCAAAACTCATTTTTTTCAAAATGATTGCCATCAAACAAGGGCTTAATTAATTTATATATTATTAGATTGCAAAAATGATAAGTGATGTTAACTCCATTTTATCTATTTTTAATTTGACAATGGTTTAATACTGTTTTTATATATAAATTTTTTAATATAAATAATTAATTGGATTGAACCAGAATTGGTTGGTTCGATTATATAGTTAGATATGAAAGTGGAACCAGTAGTTCCATTTCTAAGATTTTCATTGGCACCTCATTTGGTTCGATCCCATTTGGAATCGATCGAATCGGATCGCGCTCACTCATCAATACAATAAAGTCCACGAGGCAATTTGATTGGGAGCGCTCTTCAATTTGCATTTAAAAATGTGTAATATAAAAAATAAGAAAACAGAAAGCGAGAGAATAATTAAATAGGCGAATATTCTTGTTGAATTACATTTATAAGGTGTGGTTTCTTTATGCATTCTTTTAGACCCACCTTTGAATTTTTATTTTTTTTTTGGAAAAAATGGAATTTCATTAATATTCCAAACCTTTTAAATTTAAAATAACCATAGTACATTAAAGCACTTTATGTTCATAAATTATAATTAAATACAATTGTACCGTAAGCAATATGAGTTGCAAGAATCATAACTATGGGTCTGTTTTGCATGACTATTGCTAGGAGTGAACACGGTTCGGTTTGAGCAATTTGTGCTATATTTTCAACTCAAACCAATTCATGCGATTTGAAAATTTTTCAAACCAAATCAAACAATTTTATTTTTGAACCAAACCAAACCATAATTTGTGGGTTGATTCGGTTTTAATCCACATTTACCTATTGATATTATATTAATATATTTAAAATAAGTTAACATATAAGTTTAAACGAGAATTAAAAATGTTAAATGTTAAATTACATTTACCATTCTCACGAAATTCATGAATAAATTATTTTCAAAGTTCGTTGCTAAAATATGTTAATAGAAAGAATATATTTTTCTTCATTTTTATTTACCTTTTCCTATTTGCCTTTCATATTGTCATATAGCGGTTGGTAAAGATAAATTCACATTCTAGTGTAATACTTTGGTTAAAAGTTAAAACTCTTTTCGTCCTACTAGTGAGATGACAAATAATGATTGAATATGATATGTTTAAATGTACAAAGTTTGCTAGAGTTCAAGTTTATTGAAAATTGACAAATTTTATTCTCTAACGACTTTAAGAAGGTAGAATGTAGTAGTAGTAGTAGTAGTAGTAGTAGTAGTAGTAGTAGTTAGAAAACTTTAACATTTTTACACAATCAATACGCTATATCTTTCATTCTTTCTAAATTACAAAAAAGTTCACTAATCACCTAGGCACACAAACAATCTTTTTCTTTTTTTTTTAAAATCCAAATCACAACTTACAAGTGTATAATAAGTTCAAAAACAATAAATAAAAGAAAAAAACAATGAAAAAAAATGACTTGAATGAGAATCTAAGACTTATCAAGAGACAAGAGAGAATATGTGATTCGGGTAGAAATTAACAGACTAACAAGCAAAAGACGACTAGCGATTTGCGATTGAGAATCACATTTTATTCGGCAGTGGTAGGCAAGCGTTAAATATTTGAGAAATGAGAGTTTAGGTTAGGGCTTCTGAAATTGTGGTCATGATTTGCTGTCATAGTTTTGTTGAATTATGATTTGGATTGTTGTAAATAAATGTTTTTTTTTTTTATTTCATGTGATTTGTGATTAATTTTAGTTTAGATTATATATCAGGTCAGGACACATGTTTTAGACTTATAAAATCGTCGGTCAATAACGATGAACTTAATTTACTTTGTATGCTTATTTCAATTGGTTGGTTATAATTTGTATTGCTAAATTAGTATTTTTTTATAAAACATGAAAACTTTAAAATTCGTTTAAGTTAATAATTTTTTTTTTCATTAAAATATTAAAAAACAGTTCGATTCCATTTTATGCGGGTTTTGAAAATTGAAATCTAAACCAAACCATTTTGAAACAGTTTGATTCGATTTGAGGGAAAAAAAAATCGAGGGTCCACGTAGATTCGAATCAACGGTTTCGGTTCGGTTTTGCGATTTTTTTGTGCAGTCTAACTATTACTTCTTGTAGAAGAGTTTTTGGAGGAAATTATCTAAATTTGTATTTGAAAATTAATTTTTAAAAACATATCTTATTTCGTAAGTGCCTTTAAAGTAAGCCAAATTGGATCAACTTCCTCCAAAAGCTGATATTTTGTTGTTTGAGGATCTTGATCTAGCTAATTGAAAATTAAATATTTTCAAATAATATATCTACATAAAAGTAAAGGTTTATTAAGTTTTCATCAAACAAATGATTGTTGGATAAATCTAGGGATTTCAATCATTATGTTAATTCTTTCTAACCAATTGATTAAGAATGATTCAAAAGATAGTCAACATTTTAATATGCATAATACATATATATTTCTATAGTAATGCATTCTCCACCTCTAATTTCATTTTAAATATTAATTACTACCATTTTAATATGAACTAGGAGTACTAAGTTTGTTGTACCAAAGTCATTTTTAATTATCGAATTAAAGAAATTTGTGGATGGGGTAGAAGTTAGAGCCTTCATTGTTTAATTAATCAATGAAAAGAAAGGTTTGTGTTTTATAATGCGAAACTCAATTAGGTCCACGGCCAGCTAGTTGCAAATAATTCCAACCACAAGGAAGAACCTTAGACTTGAGCAAAATAAGAATAATTAAAATTTGGTGTACCAATATCTAATGTCGATCGATCTTGTCATCATGCATATTTAAAGTTTTTCTAATTAATACAGTTGTAATCGTGCAAATAAGAGAATCATAACCGTACATTATATCATATAATTAAATGAAAAAAAAAAAAAGCATAATTAGGCGCTCGTACTTTCACGGTTAAAGCGCAATTTGTGCAATTGTGAGTGTGTTTTGGTAATGTCAAGAAAGTAATGACTAATCCTGCAAAGTTGAGTATTAAGATGAATATAATAATGTTTAGGTGACAAACATGGTGGGGACCTCGGATTTAAGAACAGGATTAAGATAAGTTAAATGCTTTTTTTGTGTCCGTGGACGAGTTCTCATTGGTAGATGGTGTTGATATTTTCAAGAAATTAAACAATTAGTTTTTAATTAATGTATTTATATTTAAAAATGACAAAAGGCGACGAAGGTGGCATAAGCCGTTGGAGCACGCACTTGGGACGATGGAAAAAGATGGCAAATTGCTTTGAATTGTTCTCAATTATGAATCCTCGTTGCCTTAAAAGTGGTTGCGACAGTAATTTATCTTTGTTAGAATGTAAATAATAAAACGCAAATTTTGTAAAAATGAGTAATACATCTTCTTATATATATTTATCATTGCTTTGACTTTTATAGGTAAGCGAATGTAAATTTTTTACTCCAACGTGAATCTGATTGCTCGATTGTGCGAGGTTTATTCGAGCTTTATTTTTAAACCTTGAAATCAATTATTGAGGTTTCATCTTGACATGTCGACTCATTAAATAAAAGAGGTAACTTAATCCCTTAAATATTAATCATGATTTTTAATGTAAACTTCATTGAATGTATATTCTTTATGGAACTCGTATAAAAATGTGTGTTCTACTATACTTGTATATTACACAATTTTCTTTGTTAGTGGCTTTCTGTTGTTCAAATTGGAAAAAAATAAAAAATAAATAAACATACTTATTATAACCATTTACTTTGATTTAATATCTTTTTTCTTATATAAATATACTACGTGGTAACATTTGTAAGTACTAAAATTTTATATTCTGTCATATGTTTATATTTTAGCCAATATCTGGTAATTGTTTATAAATGGTCAATCCAATAAATTCTATGGTCTGGCTACGAATACTACTAACACTTATCCACTACTCATTCCATCGATTATAATTTAAGCCTATGTTCGGCCGCTATTACTCATTTTTAACCACACATTCACACAATAAAATATCCTGCACGTAAAACTCAAAATTCTTCCCTACTTTTTAAACATGTATTATCCTAAAATACTATTCAAAATTTTGTTTTCCTATATTAATGGCTGTCAAACGGGGGCTAAATGATTTATAAAACTTCTCAAACTAAGCTGTTCATTTCAACAAATCAAAGACCCAAATATACCGTTCTGGTGCTGCTGCTTTTTTAGAAAAAAAAAAAAATGGTAGTTTATAACAAAAGCAGGAAATATAAAAAAAGTAATACAAAGTTTCTGCAAATTAGTAAAATCTGAAGCAACTTCTTGCATGTGAATTCCACTCACAAAGCAGCTGCATATAATATGAAAAATAACAGAGAGAGAGTTGGGGGGATGGTGATGTATGACGTAGACAGGATGAATGAAACCATGACGAGACTGGAAGATCTTCTGAAAAAGAGATATTAAACATAGAATTCAACTCTTTTTAAGTGCAGTGTCAGTCTGTTACTGGCATTTACCCTTTTATTTTGCTATAAAATTTTGTGTTTCTGTCATCTGTGCAGTTTATGAATGAAGTGTGTGTCTGAATTTCTATAAACTTCCTCACAAAAGAAAAACACTTGTCACATAGGTCGCGGTGCCCGCAATTTGTGGGGGATGGATGGGACAGTCTTTTTCTTCCTACCCTCTTCACGCAATCAACTCCTAACCCATGTACTTGACAACCTTTTTGTTAAAGCTTTAGAAATTTAAAAGTAAAATTAATTATTTGAAGTTATTTATAATTGTGCTACGTGTACATTATCATTTACAGATTGGTGAACATATATATGATATGATGAAATATGATTATGTTAATTTTTTCAATCAAATAATAATAATTAAAAAAATTTACTCTCTTCTTGATACCTTATCTATCCGTAAATTTTTTTGTAACTCCTCATGTACAAGTAACATTATTCTTTATTTTAAAGATGAAGTATTTTTATAATTTAGCAATGCTACACTTACAAAAAAAGGATGGCAAAATTGGGTAACAAAATGCTTTGTCATCCTCTTTTGTACAAATAGAATTATTGTTTATAATTCAACTTACTTATGAGTCCCCCAATAGGGGGCTATCAAGTGACATTTTGTCACCCACTTTGTCATCCTCTTTTGTACAAATAGAATTATTGTTTATAATTCAACTTATGAGTTTCTTTTTTCTATATAGTTGAATATGTGCTGCATGAGAAATGAAGATTTTGATAAAGAGAGACACAAATCTATCTTATAAACATATCATAAAATGATTGACTGGTTTTTTCCTTTTTAAACGTCTCAAGCCATATGGGTTTATGCCCATGTATATTATTTAGCCCCTGTTTGGTTTGTATAAGATCAAATTTTTTTTTTAAATTAAAATTGATGAAATTTTGATTATGAAAAAAAGAGTTATATAACTCTCCTACAATGTATGTTTAAAATGAGTTTTAAGAAAAAATAAATTTAAAAAATTGGTATCGCACATAGACTTAATCACACAAGCAAACTCCACCAGCAACACACCATGTACTTGGAGCCCAACAAGCTCAATACGTCTTATGTATGTGGTCACAATTATTGCTACTCACAGGGAGCAGCAAAAATTGCTCGACCAACTTGACTTGATAGTTTAGTTAGTCTAGCCAATCTTGCCAATTTGACTATTTGAACTATACATTCGAGTATATCAAGTTACACACACTTCTTTACAAGAAAAAATACAGATGTTTCTAATAAATTAAATTAGATATATTCAAATTTTCATGTTTGGAAGAAAAAGAGCCTTTGGTATAGCAGTTTGGTTCTTTGGTTAATGATCCATTTGCACTTTGCAGCGAGAGAGAGAACAGGAAATAGTGCACGTGGAATGGGGGCCCACAAAGCCGGTCTTTACGGTCAAATAGTGGTTTGACCGATTCCTCATGGAAGTGATTGCTACCTCGTGGCCACCAGCTATATATGAAAAGATAATTTGACTTGGACACCCTCACGTGACATCTAACCCCATGTGTGTGCCTGCAAATTGTGTCTTCTTTGTTGACAATGTTAATGCAGTCGAATCACAGAGTTGAGGTCCCATATTTTTGTTGAAGTTAGCTATGTTGTTTGTTGCAGATTTTTCCTTGGCTTTGAATTCATGGGTTTGGACAGGTGAGCCTGAGTGACCTCTATTCAAAATAGACAAATCTCTACCTTCCCCTTTGTTCTCATCATTCAACTTTTTTACTAGAAATAGTTTACAAGGAAACTTATGTCATTCAACCTCTCTTAAATTTTACAAGTTTCCTGAGTTATTTTTTTCTAGTTGATTTTTTTTTTTAAAAGAAGAAATTCGAGCATTTGCCAAAATATTATTATATTTGTTCCTCTACCATGCACCATTTTAAAAGTCAAATGACTTGATGACACGACGTAAATAATTGCACACATGGCACGTTTTCGAAGTCATGTATGCTGCGTCACCAAAATCATTAGTGATGTGTGTTTTTAAAATAACGAGTGATGAATTGACGAATGAAATAACAACTTTGATAAGTTCATTAACTACTCGGAAATTTCTAGAGTTCAATGACAACTAAGAACCTTTTAAAAAGTTCAATAATAACTACAGTATTAAAATATACAACATGAACTGAAACGATAGGTTTGTCTTATTGCTTCTTCAAACTCTTGAATAACTAGCCAATTTCATGTTCTTCTATTGATTCTTATATAAAAGTTCGCTTATATGCTAGTGATACATTTTATTAAACATTTCAAAATTACAATAAAAATTAGCCCCCATTTGGTTCCCATTATTTGAAATTTTAATAGTTGGAATAGTATTTTTTACAAAAATTTTTGTTAAAAAAAGAAAAAAAATTGAAATTACATTCAACATTAGGTTGATAAAAAAAGAGAAAAATAAATTATAATTTTAATGGGGTCAAATAAGGCTTAAAAGGCCAAAAAAAAAAGGTAAACAAGGACCCCATCTGCCGCGGCTACGTATCCTAAGCTCGGATGTCCTTTCACTTATCCCCTCTACTCACGAAAAGACAAATTCTTTCATAACATTTTCAATATTTCATTTTCATGCCCTTTGAGTCAAACATTAGTTTAGAAATTATCTGAAATTAAGTGAAAAATATTTTACTGAAAATTGATCATATTATAAGTTTATAGAGAATAATTTTTTTCCACTCAACTTTCATACATTAATATATTATTAACAAAGGTTACACTATCTTGATAACTTATAGATTCTCTGTCTATAGAGTAATATAGTTTTCGACCTTTGATTATAAGGTAAATATGATTAAATAAAACAGGGAATTACGTATTTAGAACGTATAATTAAAGGTTGAATTAGTCTATGAAGACCATCTTTAATTAGATTGCCAGAATCAGATGTTGAACACAAACAATCCCTTTATTCAATGATCTTCACTAATTAATTATATCAAACAGAACAATGGTGTTAATTAATTAATTAATTAGTGCTTGTTGGAAGCAAAATTACGGAAAATGATTTTTTGGGGGATGTGGTTAAAAACTAGGAAAATATTATTTCGAAAGGTGAAAATGACCTTTTGAAGAATATGTAATGAGAAATGAGTGTGACGAAAAACGATTTTCAAAAAATTACTTCCACACAAGTACTTAATAATCGCAAAATAAAAAAATAAAAAAAAAGTCCTCTTTTGTTCTAGAAAGGCAAATCTCATTTATATGCACAAGTATAAAATACCTTGGAGAGGAAGCTAAAGCCAAATTTTCAACATAAGAACGTAACTCGAAGAAAATACAAAACTAACTATTTCGAGTAAATAGTTTTTGTGAACGTAGAAAATTGAATCTCAAATTAAAGGTAAATAAATTATTAGGTCAGTTTCCCCTTGAGTCAACCATAGTGCAAGCAACTAAGTACATATTCATTTTTATTTAGCAATAAATAAATAAATAAAATTCTCGACTTCTTGCCAACATATTGAATGACATTATCCGAAACATAAAAAACTTCAACATAGAACAAGAAGCATATTTTTCTATGGAGATTTTTATTTTCCTGAAAATTAATGAATATGATCACAATGGAGATTGGAATTGAGGATTTTACTTAAACTCTGCAATCATTATAAGGGCTATAACTATCTTCCTCATAACCTTGAGACAACTCAAGAAAGGTTTTATTTTGATGTTTTTGAGACATTTTGAAATTTTAACTTGTCAATAAAAGCTACCATTTGAAGTCAAAATATAAATATATAAATAAATGCAATCATCATTATATTAGAATATGCAGACAGTAGAAAAACAGCCGGACATTGGCAAATTTGATTATCCATCTCCCCTTCCATTTTCTTGGGAAAAACACATCTCAACTCTATTCAACGATGTATTTCAAACACCATATTTATTTAGTTTAAACTTTTTTAACGATTGAATGACCATCTCATTTGAAGCTTAAATTTTCAGAGCAATTTTTTTTTAATTTAAACTTCGTCTTCAAGACACTCTCATAGCGTATAGTGAATTATTTTTCATTAGAGGTCGGATTCAGTGCAGATAAGTATATTTATTCGTATTTGACTTTTAACGCAATTGGAGTTTTTACGGCTTGTTTAGTTGAAATATGAACGATTTTTTGTGCATTAGGTAGTTGGGAATAATCCGAAACCTTAATCACACGTAAAATAATGCAACATTATCATTACATCTTTTCTTCCACACTTGAAATATAGCTAGACACATATAATTATTCATACAGCCTCACTTACCTTGTAGTTTTCCCTAACAACAAGTTAATCCATTTTTAAATCCAAAAAACAATAATTATATAATGTTTCTCTCGTCTTTGAATATATCTAATTTTATATGTTTACTTTAAATTATCTGAATGTCTGCGTCTGCTTTCTCTCTCTCTACTCTTCTTCCTCATCCTTTGTTTTCTCTCCAAGCGATTCGATTTGTTTTCTGTTTGCTCTAGGGTTTTAATTGTTGATCTTTAACTTCTTTACTCATGAATTTATTTTTTATTGTTTTTGCTTAATTTAATTATCATACTTTATTATTCTTGGTTTGCTGTTTCTCTTTGTTGTAGTGTATATGGCTGGTTTGGACTTAGGATCAGCTGCTCACTTTGTTCCTCAGCTACACAGGCCTGATCTCCACCTCCAAATACCACCAGATTCTGAAGATGAAAGTACCAGAAACCAGTTTTCTGGTGAAAACGAAGATGATATGCATCAAGGGCTTGACCTAATCACCTCCAATACACGTTCAGGCGATATGGGTGAGCGTAGGCCGCGGGGCCGCCCACCGGGTTCCAAAAACAAGCCAAAACCGCCTGTAATTATCACCCGAGAGAGCGCAAATACGCTTCGTGCCCACATATTGGAAGTCGGCAATGGCTGTGATGTGTTTGAGGCAGTGTCCCTTTACGCAAGGAAGAGGCAGAGAGGGATTTGCATTTTGAGTGGAACAGGCACGGTCAACAACGTGAGTTTGCGGCAGCCCGCTGCTGCCGGCTCTGTGGTGACACTTCATGGGCGTTTTGAGATATTATCCCTGTCGGGTTCCTTTCTTCCTCCACCGGCTCCACCAGGTGCCACCAGTTTGACAATATATTTAGCCGGTGGCCAGGGCCAGGTTGTTGGCGGAAATGTGATCGGTACTTTGATTGCTTCTGGACCGGTAATCATTATCGCTGCCTCCTTCACTAACGTGGCATACGAGAGGCTTCCGTTGGACGAAGACGAGGCGCTTCAGATGCAGCCACCGTTGTCGCAGCCATCCAGTGGAAGTGGTGGTGGCAGCGGCCAATTTCCTGATCCATCTATGGGGCTTCCTTTTCTTAATTTGCCTCTGAATATGCCAAATGGTCAGTTTCCAATGGAAGGTGCATGGACCGGAAACTCAGCCGGCCGGCAACAATATTAGGTCCAAAGGTCAGAAAATCAGTAGATCATCCTCCCATCTTGTATATTGATCAGTTTATTGTTTTGGTCTTTTGGCTTTTGCCTTCTGATTTGTGATAAATCCTTTTGCTTCTTCTTGTTGCTCTTCATGATACTTCTGAGATATAAATGTCCCAAGGTTTAGACTTTATGACTAACCTTTCTTTATTTCAACTTCTTCACCTGTTCTGATTAAATAATTTATCATCCTAAATCTTAATCCATTTCTTCTCATTTAGAATATCATTTTTACTAGTTAATTATGTCCAAATATTCAATAGCAGCGTCAAGAAATATATTTTGAAATAGGAAGATAGATAGTACCCCTAACCCCCCCACCCCTATCTACATCCGGGGTGGCCACAACATGTATTGATATAGACTAGTTGTCTTATTCCATGTATTAGCAGCACATAGATTCCTTTTCTACCTCCAGCTTTGTTTTATTGTTTTATTAATACTTGTAGTTTTTTCCAGATGAGTTGTCTTCTATGAAAAAGGAGTTCGGAGATAAGGGATTTTCTTATAAGCTATGTGCAAACTTACACTTAAAGAAATGTTAAAGCAAGGATTTTCAGGTATTTTAGAAGTCAAATCGCTTAAAAAATGTTGAAGGATAACCATTTTAACTAGTCGTTTCTGGTTGTAGATAGAACCCTCAAATTATTCTTGAAAACCCCAACTAATTTGTTAGTCATCCCTTTTTTCTTTCAAGAACTTTTGCCATTCTCGTGAAATGTAATGAAGAAGTAATCTATGTATATATCATCATACAAGTGTGTAGAGAGAGCGATCGAGGGAGAGACTCCTTATGGCATTACTTAAGAAGGTTTTTTTAGCTCTTATTGCCATTTTAAGTAATATATAATTCAGTTTTAACGAATATCGTCAATGTCTTCACCTAGGTGTAACTGCTCTGACATGACTTTCTGTATATTGAGAATTCTCATTTAACTTGTTAAAATTCTTCTCTCTTTGTATGTCGATGGATAATAAAATTTTTAAGCCTCAAGTTCTGTTACTTATCAAAGTTTGTTTAGGTTATATGTACGGCTTCTTGCGAAACAATTTGTTATGGAGAGTGGTGCCTCGAGTTGGTGTAGCTTTCACTAGAAAATATGAATACCTAGCAAAACTTGTTCTTGTTCTCATGAAAGCCTCTCTACACTTCAAATTATTCCATAAACTCATTCATTTATGAGTCCTTCATTTGGCTTCTTGATACCTATTGAGGAAGATCCTTAACTGAAAATGTTAGTTTGAGCACAACTATGAACTATATATGTGCTCTTTTAATAGGAAACCCCAATTAGTTTTTGCTTCCGTCCATGTCTGTTGATTTTTCTTTTTTCCTTTTTTGAAATAATTGGAATTTATATTTCATGTATCTTTTCTTGAACATATATATCAAGTTATTTAAAGATAGCCAACATATCTACCTAACTTTTTTAGCAAAATGGAGGTGGATTTTTGATCTGGACACTGATTTTGTGTTGATACAACTCGAAACAGAATCAAAATACTCATGAACACAAACGATCAATAAAAGATCATCAACATCAGGGATTGATTATGTTTGGGCTCAAAAATACATTGTACACTTTTTTACGAAACGAAACAATCACAAATTCTAAACCTCAAAAAATGAACAAACAACCGCAGCTACTTCAATGGATCATTGATCAACTAACTGATCTCAAATTTAAACACTCAAACGAAGAATCACAAGGATTCAAATCACTTAGATTCAACCCCTACAAGTTTTTAGGGTAACACACAGTAGACGAAAAGAGGATGAGAAAAAACTTACAGAGAGAATCTAGAAGCTTCTCACAGAAACTAGATGAAAAAATTAATTAAGGCAACCACTCATGCTCCTTAAATACCAGCATTTATCACTGTGGATCTCAGCAAGTGATCAATGGTTCATAGCAGCACACGTGTCATCTATAATTGGGCTCAGTTTGGGCCTATTCCATTTTGAGTTATTGGGCAATGACCAATTTAATACCGGTAAGTGAGCTTAGCCCAATTTCATCATAGCCCATGGACTGAACCACTTTAAAATGGCATCA
>CAIGRN010038661.1:0-13766 GCA_903798345.1 Fraxinus anomala
ATATGATTTTTCAAAATATCCATAATTTTAAGGATATTTTTGTAAGTATTAATAAGCCCGATTGAGACCATGAACTAATCTCGGTCAAAATTGTTCAGCCCGGTCCAACTATCACGGCTTCCAGTGTTTGATGAGATATCCGGCCGACTTTTTTTTTTTTTTTCAATTTTGGTCCAAGAAAAGGTGTAGTAAAAAATAATTTAAAATGTATTAGTTGCAAAGTCTTGGCAGGTCGAATTCAAATAAGTTCGATCCAGCATTTGGGGATCTTTCCATACCCACTTTTTTGTCTGGTAAAACTCCATTTAAAGGATCCGATAATCGAGAAGGAAAACAGCCTCTTCATTTCCCCCAATCACCCAACGTCAATTTTACTACTCGTGGATCTGATTAGGGTTTCCAAGGAGTGAATTGGGCATCGATATGCTACGCTACACCTCCCGAGATCGTAGAATTCGAGAAAATAACTGTTCCAACAACATCCGTCAAATAGTATTGTTATTTAGCAACACTAATGCTTAAACATCGATTTTTATAATACTAATGTGACATTAAATGAAATATATATAATTAAATGAATCACTTAATTCTACTTTTCATTGAGCTAATCACTTAGCGCCACTTAAACTGATGTTGGAGCACTGATGACGCTAGATAACATTATTCATCAATCAATGGAAAGGCTGCCAAAAAGCTTTAGGTTAAGGAGAACAAATTTAATAGACAATCAAGGATGTTGAAGATCATTTGGATGGGATTCCTGTTAAATGGTAGATTGTGTAAAGTTGTATATTTCTTCTTGCTGTCTGCAACAGTTCATGACCTCAGAATTGTACTATGTATACTTCATGATAATTTATAGAAAGTATTCTTGAATTTGAAACATAGCAGGACCAAATTTAGATGAGCCCTCAAACATAGAAGTTACAACTACTCAATTTTATCACATGCTTCTCTTAATCTCGTCTAAGTCTCTCTAGTCCAGTATATCGAATCACCAAGTTATTTCTTTATGTCTAATGCGCTAACTTGCTGCTTTTTGCATCACCAAGAATCATAATTGGAGTTGATCCCAAAAAGTTATCCCTGGTATTCTACTTTTGCACAGATCCAAAAATATAAAAAAATATAAAATTCAAAGAATTCGGGTGTCGTCACACGTGTGATATCAGATTAGCAGAGAAAAGATCATTAAAAAGGAAAGTTCTTTGGACTGATGACTAGATAAGCATGTGACAAGTACAAACATTTATCGGGATAAGTTGCATCATTCAAGTAGTAGTACGAAGAGAGTATTAAGAGATATATCTGTATAACAGGCAGATAGTGCAACAAAAACTTTCTTGATTTCATATCATAGAACGTGCCACCCACGACACTGGCCTGCAATATGTAAAATTTTCCATGTTCAGAACAATTGAATAATTCATGAGAATTTGTTACATGAAATTAATAGAGCACAGAGATAGAAATGCTATTGATACGAAAATTGTGAATCAGGTTTGTAAGATTAGTCAAGATTTAGTTTCATTTCACAAGAATTTGCTTATTGCTCTCTACAAGCAAATGCATAGAGCAAGTACTCTCTATGCATGTCTGGTATGCTGTATTAGACAGGATTGGACAATGTTAAACAAAAAAAGAAGTTAAAATCTTGTTTATAAAAATATCTAGTCCCGTCCAATACTGCTTATCAAACACGCTGCTAAAAAAATCATGGGCTGATTACTTGTAGCAGTCGAGCAAAGCAACAAATCCTTAACTAATTGAATAAGACAAACCATAACAATCGTGAAAGAAAAAACTTACATGAGTTCTATAACAACAGAAGATGCACCTCCTCCACCATTGCAGACCGCAGCAACCCCAAATTTTCCTTTTTTCTGCCTCAGCACCTGCAAAACCATCAAAACTTGTGGGGGCGGCTTTCTACTTTCATAATTCTTTGTATTTTTATTTATAATTTTTTTGGTGGGGGTGCGGAGATCCATGGGTTGGCTGATAAATCAGGATGTAAACCTGAAAACATTGCTGTAATTTCACAACAAACTAACTTTGCACAAGCAGAGAGCATACCCCTAACAATGTGACCAATATTCGAGCTCCACTACAACCCAAAGGATGTCCCAAAGACACAGCGCCACCATGCGCATTCAGATTTTCCTACAACATGAATAGGTACTATGTTATGAAACACAGTAATTAAATATTCATGGGCAAATTAAACAATGTGGAGAAGAAAATGGGAAATCGACAAAAGATACATTATATCTTGAAATAAGCCTCCTAACTAGTCAAACTAGGCCTAATTGCAGTGTGCAGAGAGGAAGCTACAGACTCACGGGGTCAATATTGAGCATCCTTTGATTAGCAAGAGCCACGACCTGTATTTATGAAATCAGAGTCTTGTTGGATCAGCAAGGTACGGAATATCAATAAGTGTTGCATAGATCCTTACCGAGAAGGCTTCATTTATTTCGTAGTAATCAATATTCGATGCTTCCAATCCAGAATTTGATATTGCTTTCGGTATTGAAAGGGCTGGAGCAGTTGTAAACCATTCTGGAGCCTGCCCAAGCAATCTAGTTGCAGCATTAATATATGAACCCAACAAAATCGAGACCGTTACATTCCTCACATACCTGAGCTGCATCAGCATAGCCCCTGATTTTGGCAACCACTTTTAATCCTAATTTATGTGCCATTGCTCCACTCACTAGTACAAGTGCAGCAGCCCCATCACTTTGCAGAGAACCGCAAACAGTAAGATGACAGGCAATAAACATGTTGAAAATAACATTTAAATGATATACATTTGGCACTATCTAACAGCTTAATCTTTTAAATCAAGTAATGCAACATGGTATCATAGCTTAAGGTCTTGAGTTCAAATCTCACTGCTACCCATTTAAATAAATTGTCCATGAGTTAAGACTTTGATTGGAAAACATATATCCGGCCTACACAAGGGGCGTGTTGAAGATATTATTTAAATGATATTCATTTTTCCCTATCTAAAGGAACAAAACATAATATGTGCAGAAGAACAGACCAACAAAAGAAATGATGATAGTATTGTGTTGGACTACCTTATCCAAAAGATAAAGCGGTTAGAGGGGACAAGGCATAAATTTAGATTTCAACATATCCCCTCACGTGCATGCTGGATTCTATTTCTCATAAAAGGCCTAAAGCGTGCAAAGTTTCCATAAATGACTCGAATTAGAACTTGATCCCAGGACCTTTACTCGCTCTAATAGCTCTTAGATAAGGTGGTTCAACATGTTGCATCCATGCCAGACAAGTGGACTTGCCCAAGACATACAATAAGGACAAGCAGACTCATTGATGGACACAAACACACGTGCACACTACACGCAGACGCACGTGCAAGCATGAGAGGGGTGAATGAAAGCAGACACACACATGCACACAGAGAGAGAGAGAGGGAGAGGAGGGAACCTTATACTAGATGCATTGCCAGCAGTAACAGAACCCCCATTTTCCTTGAAACTTGGTCGAAGCTGTCTTAATCTAGATGCATCAAACTGGCAAGACACAACATAAAGAATTTAGAGAGAGAGTCCATATTACAGTAATTTGAACTGTTTCATACAACTAGGACACCTCAGTATCATCTCTTTTTACTTAATACAAGGGAAAATAGAAAAATACCCATACAATATCACTGCATCCAAAATTATCTATTTATCTATGAGAATGAGTTTTTCTTTTAATGAGATGAACGTGATAACATAGAATATCAGTTATCGGAAATTGCAGCAAATAACAACATTTTTATTTCAACCTACTAACTAGAAGAAAAATCAGAACCGCTGGAATACGTTTCAAAGGTAAACAAAATAAATCTGAAGAGTTAACATGATATTTCATACTTGATGGTCAATTTTCATCCTCCTGGCACACAAGCACAAGGCAAAAAGAGGTAAATAAAATATTATACCTAATATTTAAACGCATACCAGATCTAACGAAGAACTTTTAAAACTCAATACCAAACTATTTCATTTTATTCACCTTTCCTAAACCTTCATCCTTGTCAACAATGATAGTTGGTTTCCCTCTTCCGCTAGAAACTTCAACCTGTATGTTCAATTCATATTTTATTCAAAAAAAAAAAAAAGAAAACACGAAAAATAGCCAATCTTAGCACATCATTGCAAGTTTCCATGAGTCAGGATTCTTGCCGGAACTATCTCCCATGTGAATGCACCACTGGTTTGTGCAGCAATTCCACGCTCAAAACTTTGAATAGCATAAGAATCCTGGAAAAGAGAGATTGATAAAGCAAAGTAAAAAATTAAGACACTGAGGCTATAGATACCTGGAAAGCAAATTAAAGTACAAAAAATAGGCTATTGTAACATCTTAACCAATGAAAGTAAAGTAACACTCCATCCATAACATAGGGAATATGTAAACAAAACAAAAAGCTGAAAAGCTGAAATAAAGTTGCAACATATTTTCTTGGTTAATCATCATCTGGTCATTTTGTAAATTTTCCATGCAATGATTTCCTCATTTGGTTATCTTATTCGGTTAATTGCTACATGTTGAAACACTTCATCTAAAAGCTTAAGATGTAGAGACAACCATGTGTATATCATTTAAATCTCGTTTTCAACAAATCTCCTCGTATAAGTTGGATTTATTTTCTCCCTCAAACAAGCACATTTCATTAAATTAGTGGCACTGAGACTTAAACCCAAGTCCTTTGTATGCTAAGATACCATGTTGAGCCACTTCGTCTAAAAATTTAAGTTGTTAGAGAGGATCATATGTATATCATTTAAATGTTTCTTCAAAATTACGTCTACTAAAAGATCCAAAAACAACTAGATTCTTAGCAACTACAAATAGTCATTTAGTTTTGGTTTACCCCTCCTTGATCTAACTTATTCTACTAAAATAGCATCACTCTTATGAACAAGAGTCTTATTGTTGTCTATCGAATGCATCAACCACCTAGGTTATCCTTCCCTTAATTTATCCTCAATCAGCATCACCTCCACTTGTTGGCATATATTCTTATTTCTTACCTTATCCATTCTAGTATGACTACACATCCATCTTAACATCCTTATTATTCTTATGTTTATCTTAGACATTTTGTCCTTTAACACCCTAACAATGAATATTGTAAACCATAGTGCTGGAATCTGAAGACAAATTACAAAATTAAAGAGAATGTCTACAGGATACTACCTGTTCTTCTCTGGTAATATTACATCGATCAGCACATATTTCTGCACAAACGCCCATTCCAATATCATTATAGACATCCCACAGACCATCTTTGAGCATGCCATCAATAATAGTATCATGTCCTAGCCGAGATCCCGTCCTGTTAAAATGCGTTGAACAACATGGTAGTCATGATGCTTGCCTCGAGAATAAGACCAAGGTAGACTATGTTTGACACGAACAGGAAGTTAGAGATTTTCCATAATAAAGATCTATAAAGAATGGAAAATAATCAAGGTTTAATAAGTGAGGGACTATGAACCATCAGTTGATACATCAAGGCCATTCAGAAAGTTAACCTACAAAAATTCCTTTCTTGCAGTAGATAAAAGAATAAAATGAGATGTATTGATATCTGTTATTATAAACCATTAGGCTAACCTTCCTTGAGGAAGATACTTTGGTGCATTAGACATGCTTTCCATGCCACCAGCTACGACTACATCATTTGTACCTGATTCTATTGTTTGTGCTGCAATCATTGTCGCTGGGTTGAAGAACAAAGATAGTAACACATTATTTACAAGTTTTTTCAACTATAAATCTGAGCTACTATAGGACTGACTACCAACCTTTCATTCCAGAAGCACACACTTTGTTAATGGTGGTGCATATAACAGAATTAGGTATACCAGCGCCTAATGCGGCCTGTCTGGCTGGGGCTTGGCCTAAATTTGCACTAAGAACATTTCCAAAGAAGACTTCTTGCACCAAAGATGGATCCACATTTGCTCTCCTAAGAGCACCTGCAAAGGGCAGAAATTCAAACATGATGCATATGCTTCGGTCAAATCTAGCAGGCATACAGAACTATATTAATTCTTACATTCAATAGCTATAGAACCAAGTTTTGTAGCGGGCAAAGATGAAAGGGAACCAAGGAAGCCACCCATTGGCGTTCGTGCAACACCAACAATGCAAACATCTGAGTGGAATTCATTAATGGATTAGCTCAATCCCCAAAATTGAACCTTTGCAATGTATAATAATGTAAAAAACACACACTGTCACAACTGATTAAAATCTTCCATAGCTAGAAAGAACATATGATTAATGCAACTTGAAAACAAATTTAAGGGTCCAATAAACTTGAATTTATAAATTATTTCTCTAGCCCAGATGCTAACTGTGTGAAAAAATTTAGCACCTCTAGGTTTAATTGAATTATCTGCTTTTGAAGCCATGGAAGCCTGCAACAAACCAAGAAAATACTCTACGGATCAACGAAGAAGATGATCTGAAAGAAGGAAAATGAGATGATGATCAACATATATTCTTAAAACTTCAACAATTACATCAAAAGTTTAACTGACAAGTGTGACGACAACAATGATAAATAATAAAAATAAACAATTTTCAAGAAACATTCTGATAGTGATCATACTTAAAACCAAAGTACCTCAATTTCCAACAACCAAATCAGTTCTTGTTGGGAAACTTCTTTCTAATTTCTCGACCGGTTAATTGCTCCCTATGTTTAAGCTTTGAGAATGAGGGGCTTGCTGACGGTGGCAGTGTATAGAGATGCGTGCCCAGTTGGCAAATTGCAAATTGCAATTTATCTTGTAAGTTCAGCCGATCATTCCGAATTGGCGTGATTGGCGTTAGCACAATATAAAAAGTCATGTATATGTATCATGATTCTTATCTTGTATAGTAGAAAGGCTGGATAAGTTGATAGTCGTTTTAAAAATGCAAATGAAATTGATTTTATACACATGAATAATTAATAATTAAATATATAGCCCATGTTTGGTTTGTCAAGATTAAAATTAATTTTAACTCATGGTGGACGATAGCCATAATTTTTCAACACACAATTTATCAACTTTTGTTAAAATTAACTGAAAATTTAATTTTAATCTCACCTATCAGAGCTATAATATATAACAAAAATTAATTTATAATTTGTTGATTCTACATAAATAATTAAAGACGCATTTTTTTTTTTCACTTTTAGCCCTTCTCTTGATTTCACTAGTAAAAAAAGGCAATTTTCGCACTCGTGGAGTCCTAATACTAGATATCAGTTGAACAGAAGTTTCACTTCTAATCAAGAAATCCTCACTTAAATTCTTTTGGTTATTCTCTTGAAGTGAACTATTCGAACAATTCTATTGGGACCTGTTACACGTTGAGTTAAATAATAATCCAATCATGGCTTCTTAACTTTAACACGTTGAGTTAAATAATAATCCAATCATGGCTTCTTAACTTTACATTCGAGCTAATGACCCAATCAACGCACTCGGTTGATTTTAGAAGTGTATTGAGAGGCCAAGGCACTGGGACTTAGTATCCCTGCTTGAAATGTGCAAAAGTTAATCAACTAGTTTAGTTCTCTAATGAGCTCACGTTAGTAAATACCCAAACCTAGGAACCAGGGCATGGCCGCTTCATTCTCTTTTATAGGTAACATTTCGAGCATTAGAACACAGCATAATTACGAAATACTCTTGACATTGTAAATAAAAAAAAAAAAAAAAAAACTCGGTATCATCACACTCTCTAGCAAGTCACAACTATAAATATTTGGTAGCAAAGCTACATAATACGAGCCAAGAATTATAGCTATACAAAAACTTGACCCTTGCAAAATATTAAGAAGGCATTTGCTCCATATCAAGACTGCACAAATTCTCTCTCTTTTTTTTTTTTTTTTTTACACTGTCGGTAAGCTACATTTATATTGTTTGCTGTACTGCAGGGGATCTGCATGCTTATTTATTAGCCTAGACTGCTCGATAGGTATTATCTTCTTGCATTCCAAAAATAAACTGCAGATTTAAGATGACTTCCCCTGCGAAACTATCGGCCTCCGGTTATTCCAAACTCGACCCTTCCACATGCCCTACATTTGACAAAAACTGTATTAGTATGGAGGGTTTGAATGCAAAGAGGTATATTTAAATGAAAGCTGATAGATAGACGTATTTCAGTACAAGAGGCTCGTTGTCTGAATATTCTGCATCCAAATCAGCAGATGCAGTCTTCTTGCTCGGTTGATGTAAAGCAGTAGGATGATTATCTACAACATCTGCTTCTTCAGCATCCTGCCTGGATTCTTTCCGGGTCCCACCTGGCCGCTTCTCGTCTGTAGAATAAACTGTGTTATTATCAGACCTGAGAGCGACACGACAGGGTCTGTCAACATCCTCGCTCTGAGTATCTTCAGAATCACGTTCCACTTCCTTGGACACAATGGGACCACCTGACTCATACATAGTGTCCTCTATTTGTTTCTCGTCCTTGCCCGTTTGATCCTCATCAGATGCACTATATTCAAACCAGTCATTCTGTTCCTCTGAATTGTCAATTAACACAGAAGAGTCAATCGAGGATATCAAATATAGTGATTTGGCAACATAAAAAAAAAAAAAACCTTGACGATAGGACAAAATACCATTGACAAGAAAAGAAATTTGATTCCATAACAAACAACCTTAGACAGTAAGATCCTCACCTGAGTCTAAATCACCAACAATGGACTTGGGGACGGATTCAGAGTGTTTAACACCAGGGCTTCCTCCACTTTCAATGGAGGAACTACTCTTGAATACACCGTGTTGTCTCTGCTTCAGAGTTTTCCCTGAGGTTTTTGTTCCTTTTCCTCGAAATGATGGAGATCTGTCAGTCAATTCAAGTACATAAGAAAATGAAACAATAGATATATTCCAAGTCAACTATTTGCAACTAATTTTGTTGGATGATCTGCACATGCACGGCATACGCACTATACTCGCACAACTATCGCACGATACTCGCACAACTATCGCACGATACACACTCGACAAGTGCAACAAACGCACTCACAAAAAATGCACACACAAACTCAGAGAAAGAGATGGCCAATTGAATAAGAAACGATAGTATTCTATCCAACATAACTATATGTAACTGTAGATTGGCAATGCTACAAGAAGGTAGAACTTACACTCCTTTAGGACAAGAACCCTTTGTGGAATTTGACTGCTGCAGTCGTGTAGAAATCATGTTAGATCTAAAGTCACCATCATTGCTCAAAGGTAAACCAGAACCAGGCAGAGCCAAGAATTTATTATAGTGGGGGCATAAAGTATAAAAGTTCTGAAATACTGTGATAACAAAGAATATTAAAATTCCACAATTTTTCTTTCAATAAATTAAATTGTTCTTTACATGTTTTCATATTTCGAAATGCTACATAAGGGCCTCATTATTAATCATCAAGGATCCATTTGTAATTATACTTTTTGAATTTGACATCGGAGATTAACATTGTATTCCATAATCAAAATTCTTAATCTAGGATTTGTAAGAAGCTGTGCAACATCAATCCCGCACTATTTGATTTGTTTCAGTCATCAATTTATTCTGTACATAATAATATTTTTATACCGTAATTGTTGCATATTCAGTCCAACAAACCAAAATTAAGACATTATTTGAATAAAATTTACATATTAAAATAGCCACGGTATGGAAAAGATGCAATAAAAATTCTGAAAATATTTAATCAACACACTTCAAACGAACAATTATCTAACTTGAAAGCAAAACTAGCAAAATAAAAAAGTTACAAGGTACGAGAAAGAGATAAACAGAATTTTAGAGTTTTGACATTTTAGCAGGAGAGGATTTTATGTCTTTTTTACTCAAGTCCAGTGGGAGCAGTGGACCCCACCATAAATCCGCCAGTGTATATACTTCATATTAAAAAGGATGGTGTACATAAATATTTAGACCTTCAAAGCTTTTTGGCCATTGTCAAGAAGTTCCCAGAGCTCCTTCTCTAATCGAAGAACTTCCACATCTCCATCATCGTATGATATCTTGAAACAAATGAATAAGAAAAACACTGTGAGAGATGAAAGGCTAACAATAATAAAGTTGGTCTCTATTAATCGTAATGAATGAGGCAGCAAAAATGCAGCTTACCACATGCTTCTTTTTTCGGGAGTCAAAAGACTTGACAACGCCTTCATAGAACCTGTACAGACAGCTACAACATAAACTCTGTATCTTGCAGCAGCATAATTTTTACACAGTCAAGAAGCAACAATAGAAAACATGTTGCAATGTTATTAATGATTACCAGCACTCTTGAGTTGTAACCTATGGAAACAGGTATTCTACTTCTGGTGTAAAACAGGAACTAAGAAAACATAGCAAATAGGTTGACTCACACATAAAGAATGATAGATATTTAGTGTGTGATTATATAACATGGAGGTCAATAACCATGACTGAAGGAAGTGTCTTATTTGAAGCTCAGTGAAGCATGGCTACCGAAGCTGCAAAAAAAATCTCGATATCTTTATTGGCCATTAAGATGAAAAAGGTACATACAAGGGAAGAAGACGAAGTTTTTCTTCCTTTTTGACATGAGATTATTGTAAACTGACATTACGACCATTCAGGGATCCAAAAATATCAAAGAAATTCCTCAAGGGGTAAGCAATATTGGGGAGAGATTTCAAAATTATATTACCAGAAAATGTTGTTTGAAGCCTAACATCCTATACTTAAAATCCCCTTTTTCACAAAAATGACACGGATAATTATTTTTTAACTAAATCAAGAAGCACTCACATCTTATCCATCGGCCACCAAACTTTGATTCTGCACCCAATCAAGTCCTCTGTGAAACTTCCATTGTCCTTTGATGAACATTAAAAGAGAAACAAATACCATCAGAATTGAGTGACATTATCAAAAGAGAAGTTGCAGCAAATTTGGCATTCTAAACCCTAAAAGAAACCAAGTAAATTTAACCTACAGCCATTCTGGTTTTTAGTTGGTTCTAAAAGGTTATGAAAGTAAGTTACTGGTTCTCATATTATTTAAACAATAGCATGGACCCAAAGATAGTTTGATGCTACTAATGAAAGATAATTGTATATTTCATTCCTCATACCGTGGTTTACCAATGTGATGCATGTTAAATCTGTATGCTTAGACTCTTTTAATATGCCACATGACGATTAAACTACTTATGAATACCAAGCAAGTTCTATTTACAAGCACAGAACATTATACAAGAAAATGCAGAAAAGATAGGCCATGCTAACCTTTTCCAGCCCAGAAACACTTCTCTGTTCTTGCCTCTTTATCAATCTGGGCTTGGAATTACTTATCAGACTTTTGCTCTCAGTCTCCACGACTTTCTTAGGCTTCTGGAAAATTAAAGGAAATATGAAAACCCACACAAATCATCAATGAAACATAATATGCAATTGGCAATTTCATCAGCATAAAAGCTTACCTTAGCTTCATGGGCCTTGCCATGATCTCCATGAGCACGTTTGCCTTTCTGCTTTGAGGTTGAGGAGTTAGATCTCTTCTTAGTATAAGAAACTAAGTCTGACTCTGCAGGTATCATGATATCCTCCATAGATTTATCTTCTGAACCAGCTTGAAATTCCTCGTCCATTTTGGGAGAGCCAATAGAGATTCCCCTGTCATTAACATCAGTTGGCCTTATAGAACCCTTTGAAGTAATCTTTGGGGGAGATTTGTAACCTTGAGCAGATGATGATCTCCGCCGTTTTGGTACAGAAACATCCTTTGATTCACTACTGATCGTTCTCTTCATCTGACACTTATGACCACTTCTTCTTCTTTTATAAACATGTTCATGACCCTTATTAGACTCAAACTGTCCAGTTGCGCCTAAATTATCCGTACTTATTTCCTTCACAATTTTCAAGCTATCAATTTCACTTCCCACTCCAGCTGGTGCAAACTCATCAGTCACCTCTCTTTTCCCCTTTACTCCCTTTGCTTTCAGACGTTTCACAAATTTTCCTAATTGCATCTCGCTGCCATCTGTTTCACTGTCCTTCATGATCTCATCCTCAGAAATTTCTATATTAACCTGAAGTTGGAAAAGTGCCATTGGATTAAAATTGTCAAGCAGTGTAAGAAACAGTGCTAACATTATTTATCCATTAGGTGGCAGTATTTTCAAACTTACAGTTTCATTGGAATTAAATTGTCAAGCAGTGTAAGTAACAGTGCTAAAATTATTATCCATTAGGTGGCAGTATTTTCACACTTACAGTTCCATTGGCTTCAAAATTTAGTGATTCAAAGTGGGCCAAGATGCTCTTATCAACCGGACATGTCTTCTCTTCACCAACCTAGTACAAATATAAGAAGTATGCATGTCATGCATATGAACCATAAACACAAACATAGAGATCATAATCAGGAGATTTTATAAGTCAGATTGAACTAAATGAACTATATGATCAACTATTGAACAGGAAAATTTCTAGTACTCGAACAAAACATTTCGCTGAACCGACTCAATCTACCCGACACCTATCTATATACCTCCAAGTGTGCATGTTCAGGGATTTGACGGGTTGCGAGTGGATGGGGAAGAATCGATCTTCTGGAAATTTTAGTTCAGTTTTCAACTTTTTGCAAAGCTAGAAAGCTACTGAAAGAGGCCTAGCTAGAGGTTATGTAATAGACGTGATAGTGAAGCTAAAAAATTCCTAATAACATTACTACAGCATAGAAAAATACTAAAACAACCATATCATATGAACGTGATTTGCATCTACTCAACAGATATCAGAATCTATCCAAAGCCAAGTAAAGGTAGCAAATTACTTTTCTTCTTTTGAGGCATTCAATTAATGAATGCAGATCAAAGAAGGTTCATTTTCAGATAAAGGGAGTTTGAGCATACCAGCAGGTCCTTTCCTTCTTTCTTCTCAAGTGGTCTGTATAGAGTTGGAGGTAAGACCACTGATGCACCTAGGTCTTGAACACCTTCATTTTTTGGAGCTAATTGCACAATGATTGACAGCCCAAGGTCGCAGACAACGTAGGAGTTCTGTAATATTTAACATTCAGATCAAATGGCATAAAAACTACACTAATCTCATTAGTTCTCTACCAGGCATTAATTCCTTTTTTTTCCTGGAGGTACAAGTTCCACTGTCCCTTTTCCTTTCTTGGCCCCTCATCTGTGCTTATATTGTACATGGGAAAATATTCTTTCCAGTTAAAATGAAGGGATTTCTAATGCTGCAAGGTGAAATAAACATGGCAATATCTAATACCCAACCTTGGACTTGATTGCATCAAAAGCATCTTCTGAGCGCTTGATACACAGAAATATAGAGTTTAACAAAGAAACACTTTCTTTCTCCTTGCTAATACTTTCATCAGATTTTCCATCTTCATCTTCAGTTACCAGCATAGACAGGAGTAAATACAATTGCCTAAAATGGATACATGTCAAAAAGATATTAATATCTATAGCAAAAGCATGGATGCAGAAAATAATATTCACTGAGAACCAATTATCATCACAAATATTTCAGAAATATTCACATCAAATTTATTTATAGGGAGATATATTTTTACAGCTTCAGCTTCATGGTTCCATTCATGTGCTACACAAAATTTTGATGATTGATTTTACTAACAAGATCCACTTCTTTGCAGAAACCAGTTTAAGAAATTTATACGACATTCCCAGGATCGCGACCCTTTGTCCCGGC
>CAIGRN010038662.1:0-17153 GCA_903798345.1 Fraxinus anomala
TTTACCACAAAAATTATACTTATCTTGGTTATAATTGCAGTTAAAGCCTTGGTGATAAATGTGTTGAAGTCTGCTAAACATCGTGAAGGGTTTTTCCGTGCTCAATGTTGTCAAACCTATGTTCATTGTTAGTAATTTTTTCTCCATTCTTACAATCATTGGACATCATGCCTAGTAAAAAACACGTATTTGGTACTAATTTTGGTACGTAAGCGAAGTAAAATTTCTTGAAACAAGAAAGAGATTTGAAACTCAAGAGTTTTGTAAATCGTAATTTTATTACAATGAACGTGATGACTTAAAAAACTGTATAAGCTTGTGTTTATATACGCAAAATTAACCCTAATTATATAAGAAAAATTAAACAATATTACAAAATAGAAAGAAAACTAAAGTCCTAAAAGGAACAAAATCCTAATCTAAAGAACAAAAATCCTACTTCAATAATAAATTAATAACTAATCCTACTATATGATAAATAACTTCTATCCTATTTTAATAGGATCGTCTTACATCAATCGTGATAAGCTTGTACTCGATAATGAGTAACACATATTGATGTTGGTGACCTCTTTATCAATAGTTGGGACAACCTGGTTGTAACTTTGGCTAAGTGAGGATGGAGAATGATGTTAGGTACAATATAGGTTGCATTTGAGATACTAGGCTACAAACCAGTGTGAGATGGGCTCCTCATCAATGGACAAAAGATTGTTAACTATACATGATGCAAGATAAATTCAGTCTACTACATGTTGCAATTTAGACTGACTCCATTAACCTTTGGAGAAAGGGGCAGGCCACATTTTTCACGAGGACCTTCAAGTCTTTAGCAATAAGCAATATTTACCTTCTATAATAGTTAGATCAATATACTGCAATTTCCTTTCAGAGAACCCTCCACACAGACATGATCGTATTCTGGATAAAAATTTATGCTAGCTTTTGCTCTATGAATATTAACAATCATGGTGGTACTCTCTATATATTACTTTTATCGACCAAAATGTTCATGGGATGATTGTAGAGTAGATGAGGATGATAAGATATACGTGTACTTATACTCAAATGGATAAGATAAAAAAAATGAAAATATAACCGTTTTGAGCATAGACAATAAAGAACAACAGTTGATTTGATCAACTTCGTTTCTTTAAATATCTTAGGATGCTAACATTCTAGATAAGGCTTGGACAGGAAAAGACGTATCTTAAAAGCATTCAAGGGTGTTTAAGGTATAATGTCAGAGTTCCAAGTTTGATGTTGAGATAAATAATGTGTCTTTATGAGTTATGTACATAACAAGTTAGCATATAGAGAGTGGGCAACAAGATCATAAAAATTGGGAACATTATTTTCAATGAGAATGAAATTGTTTAAGACATGCAGAAGCCAAAGAAGCATAATTCATCCAATAAAGATAAAGTTGGTTATTAATTCACCCTCCTATCCACCAACATTGTAGATAATTAGGGGGAACAAACACTTCACGATCTCGGAGATAAGGCTATGTTCCTCTAGTTAATAAAACTATAACTTGTAATTCGTCTTAGACCAATGCATAACTAGATATTCAAGAAGTAGATAAGCCCAAAAGAGGATCTATTGATGAGAACCATGAGAGAGAGAGAGAGAGAGAGAGAGAGAGAGAGAGAGAGAGAAAAGGTTTCCAAGAGGCTATGTCATGTAAGCACAAGGATGAATGGTTGAAGCCATTGAAAGAAGAAATTAAAATTCTACTATTGAAAATAGTAGTCCAAATACCAAGGATAATGAACTGAACAATATTTTCTTAGAAAGGAAGTGTCATTACAGAAATGATATGGGACAGTTATATGAGATTTTCTCACATGTAACAAATATATCCTCCATTCAAGCTGTTCTACACGGAGACTCAATAAAAGAGATGAATTTGATATGCAAATTGTAGAAGAGTTTATATAGCTTAAATCAAGCTCTAAGGTACAAAAATTTGACTCCTTTTACATAGTGAGCCGTGGATACGAACTGACAATCTATGATCATTGCCTCTTTGTGAAGCCCCAATATCCTCATTACAATTTACAACAATCTCACTTCGTTGATTAATTTTTTCATAGCCTCGTGTTTAAATTTCATCATTTGAAAAGTACCAAGTTCCAAATCAAATTAAGGAAGGAACCAATATTGGGAACGATCAATCAATTTGTCTATCGGAAAGAGCAGAGTTTGACTAAATCTTAACCACAACTGATAAACAAAAAATTTATAATAAAATATAACATGAATGTAATCATACGACTTGCCTGGTTTACGATTCAGCAGACGAGGTAAGAATTCAAAGCTTCGACAAATTGTCTGACCAAAACCTAACGTCGCAAATGCATATTTAGCTCCCGTTTGACACCCATTAATTTTTCATTCTCATTCTCATTCTCATTTTAATTTTTCATTTCAACCACACATTTTTTAAATAAAATAATATTACACACAAATCAAAAACTTTTCATCACTTTTTCACCACACATTCTTCCATCAATCACTATTCCAAAATTTCTATTCTTCCAAAAATTAAATTCAAACAGGGGCTTAGTTTGAGATTCATCGTTTTGAAAATTACGAAAATTCTCCACGCCACTTTTCCCCAGAATTTTGGCGGCTTCGCTACCTTTAAACAGTACGAACGCGCTTTAGGATAAATCGCATGAGCCAACTTGAGACTGATAATTGCTAAATTGGAGAGAGAGCCTTAGTGGGCCACTGTCCTAGTAGATGGATTGAATTGGGCCCTATAGCCTATAGGTGACGGACCGGTTTCTTTCTGGGCCAAAAGGATCAACTTAAGGGAAATTTTCATAAATAACATTAATTTGGATCCAGGTTACTTTTTAGTTAGACCCTGTTTGGCTAAGGAAGTATTTCCCAAATAAAATTAAAATTAATAAAAAAATAAAGAGATTCAATAAATTTCTAGAACAATGATTAGAAAAATTATAATCTACCTAAATTATCACTGCACAACTTTTTCTTCTTTGATCACATTCATGCACTACCTTTTTGACAAATCAATCGAAATATTCAAAGTAACTGTTAGAACATGGTTAATATTTTAAACCCTTTTATTAAGATGAAAATTGCTTAACATTAATATGTTGCCGTTGCCGATAATTAGTCTTTGTTCAACCAAAATTAACTTTTGAAAGTAAAAGATAGATTATCGAGAATATTTACTAATGATGTTTTGGTACGTTAGTTTGAACAGAATTGAGCGTTCATACGATGTAATCAAATATTCTATAACTAGTTTAATCAATTCTAAATAGTTGATCGATATTGATATGTTTAAGTTCAATCCTGACATGTGATTATCCTATGTAATTTCAATATTCTAGTCAAGATTAGTGTAGATTTCATTTATATATATTTGATTCCTATTCGGCGGGGATTAAAATCAAATTTTTAATAGATTTTGATAAAAGTTTATGAAATGTATAATTAAAAAGTTATGGGTTTCATAAAATGTATGGTTAAAATTAATTATTATTTTTAACTTAAATTAAAATTTAAGTTTTAATCCTTACCAAATAGGGACTAGGTGTTATTGTTAACTTTAATTTCACAAAGCCAAGTTCAAAGATTAATTTCGACATTTTATTGCACACAGTTATTTGAAATTGAAAATTTATTTCAAAAAAGGCATCGCTCCTTTGTCCAACTCAGTCAAGTTAAGTATTACTTTTTAATTGATATTTTAAAGAAAATTTTACGTAAATATCTTAGACACGAGCCTTCGAGCAAGAGAAGCTTGAGCTCTAATGGTCCAACCCATTATGTGGAAATGTCAAGCTCGTAAGAACGTGCCGAGCTCACAAAAAGAGGAACTCCCAACACTTTTACGATTAGTAGTTAATGCCTCATAGGTGAAAACGTGACTTTGATACTTAATATTAAGACCGTTACTGAAATTTTGTATAAGATGATATCTGAAGTAGAAAATTATTTCGATTTAGGATGTCTCCCAAATATCTATTATCTTTGGCTATATATTTATTATTTACCCCAAGTATAAATGATTGATTACTATTTTATAGAGATAAAGCTGAGTGCACGGGGTTATCACAAAACCTCCACAGAACACTCACAAAGGGGAGGTGGGCAATTTTTTTTGACCTTTTTTTTTTTTTTTTTTTGAGATGGATCCTGCATGAGACCCATCTTTTGTGAGTGTTCCATGGGTTCTGTGAGAAACCCTGTTATCCTTTTTTATAGTGCCAGTGTTATTAAATAATTGATCGATTCTGAACTACTGGTGCATCCGTTATTGACCCGTCTGCTTAGCCGCCTCCATGCAATTATTTTATCATTTTTGGTACAATATTTTCCAATGACGTTTTGGTTCATTAAATTTGAATATAATAGAATATTCACATAGCTCTGTTCCTCGTGTAACCAAACATCCCTAAGGCTAAATGGTTTATTTAAATCCAAATATCTCTGTCTAATCAATTTAAAAAGTATTTACACACATATTATTATTCTTCTAAAATCTCGTAAGTTTATGTTGTCGTAGACAAGAGTGAATAAAAGATGGACGAGGACTATGTATTCAATTGGGTTTAGATTAATGCTAACTTTAACCAAAATAGTACAATTTGCTAGGATTGATAACTGTAAAATAAATCGTATATCTAAAAAAATATTAAACTTTTAACTAAACTGGGAAACATTTACGAAAATTCAATTAATTAAAATTACTAGGGCCACGAATCCCCTTGTATTCTTCCGTTTTATTATAAGTTCACATAATTGACAATATTTTCCACTTGTTTGACACTCATTATTTCAAGACTCTTTAATTCTCATACTTATTTTTAAACATATATTTACATAATAAAATATTTTGTATGTATATCCAAAACTTTTTCATACTTTTTAACTACACGTTCTTTAAAAAATTACTATTCAAAAATTCATTTTCTCAAAATAATGATCATCAAACATGGGCTTATTTCGACTTGATGATCAATTTTCCTATTTTATTTAATAATATCTCTTGATAATATTAAAAGTATTCTCACGGTAAGACCCTACTATTTATCTACTAATGATGCGAATATATGAAATCGAATTAAGTCCAAAAAACATTGACAACAAGATCATGCATAGTGTTGTGATATAACTCTATTCACTATCAAACATTACAATAATTGTTACTACACGTTAAAACTTTTTATTCCTTTTGTCAAACAAATAGAAATCACAAATCTATACAATTATTAATCAACTAATTGAAAATATTAATAGCGTAACAACCATTCAAGCAAAACAAGTATTTGACATCAAGTTTTGGAATTTGTGTATTTTTTTTATTTTTTATTTTTTTTGTCAATCAAAAGCTTCTTCTCCTTTGAATTACAGATGAAATTATATATTTATAGTCCAAAGATTAGGTTAAAATATGTGTCACATCTTTGTACCATGTATAAGTCTAATAAGATTATGAAAGAAAATTTGGAATGTCTCGCCTAACCATGCGATCACATGGTTAATAGGTTGGTTCACACCCTGAACATGCTGATCCACGTTTTCCTCTAACTATGATTGCATGGATCACACCTTGCAATCTCAAGGGTTAACCTTTTCTTCCCAGTTCAAGTTAGTCCTTGAATGTCTTCTTTGGTTCAGCTTCAGCTCTTTCTTATTTGCATCATGGATCCTTCATCTTCATATATTTACACTTTAGTCCCTCACCTTCATAATTTATTTCACTTTAGTCATATTCAATTTATGCTCCAGGTGCATTCAAGTCTGGATTTTACTTATACAGTAAAGCCTCTATAAAATAATAATATTGGGATCGAGAAAATTTATTATTTTAAAATGATTATTAATTTATCGATAAATGAATATTTATATATTTTTTTAACTTGTATTATATTTTACCATAATGCATGTAGGATATTAAAAAAAACATTGCAGGTGGTGAAATTCAAATTTTAATTTGTAAGCACATAAAAGGCACACATATACATACATTAAAGATGAAACATTAATGTATATGCATGCATTAACTTCAAAGTTTAATATTTTGAAAGATTAATCATTCAAATTACTTCATATACACACAACACTTAATTTCTATAGTTATTAGTATGAACTTTTATGAATTTAAGCAATTATTATTGAACGTGGTTCTATGGTCGGCTATAACCCCAGTATGTCAAATGCACCCTTAAGATGATCTCGTAGTTTCTACGGGGTGGAGATGATGTGGTTGGTCCAATAGATAGGAACACATTCCATCCAATTCCCAAAAAATATAAATATGTATCAAATTATATATTCGTCTGGTCTTAAAGGATCTAAAAAAAATATTATCTTATGTATTTAATAGGGTTAATAATTTAGTACACTAACCCAAGTTGGTACTGAAGAATTTTATTCTTTAAGCGAGATTATTAATTTATCGAGGTTTTACTGTAATTAATAAAATTACACTATATTATAGAGAAATATGCTCAATTGGTAATGATTTAATGAGTCTAATAATATGAATAAGTTAATAAAAACACACTTATGTATCACATATCAAAATAGAAGTAATTTTCAAGATTTTGAAATTATTTTGCCTTTGGCACTAGAATTATTTTCGCCATCTTGGACAAAACAACTTTTTCGTGGAATTTACAGGATTTATCGATTCAAGGGGAAAAAAATTAAAGCAACCATATTCAAATTTGTGTACGAAGGTAATCACACCACGTGATATGTCCGACGGTTTAATTTATTGGTACTTTTATAAAATATTCAGTAAAATTAATTTTTTACATATGGTTCATACCTTTTTAAATTCGATATCCTATTCCTCTTCTATGTCCATATGTTGTACTAAATTAAGGGCATATTTCGTGGTTTTTTAAAGCAAATTGAGCTTACATCTAAGTTAATTATTTATCAACGTGATTTTTAAAATTATATTATTTTACCATGAAATCTTAACTTAGTTTTTCAAAAAGTAACTGAAGCACGGTAAAAAAAAATGATCCAACACCATTCCAAAAGGTCTTTGATGAGGCTGGAGTGCCGAATAGTCCACAAGTGTGGACTAGAAAAATTGGTGGTTGCATTCTTTCCACATACATTGAATTATTGTGACAAATTGATTGGCTAATTAACATCGAAATATATTGCAGTATAATCCACGTCGTCGAATAAATGAATAATCATTTTGCACTAATTTTAAATAGAGAAAAATGGTTCTAATCAACTTAGGGAGAGTTAGGCTATTAGGGTTTGGGAGACCAAAGAGGAAACGATAAAGGTTTCTTCGGGGTGTAAGGCGAGAAGTATTCATTCTTGACACTAAAAGGACTCACTTGTTAGTGTGACATGACTAGGTTGTATTAAAAAAAAAAGAGATAATAGTTAAGGTTTATTAATTGTTTATTATAACGTAATGATTTGTAAGTGTTAAACGTACACACATAAATGGTTAAGTGCTTTGAGGTCTATCAACTAACTTGACAACGAAGATAACGATAAAAGTAATAAAAGGCAAAGCCTAGAGAAGGCCAAAGCTGAAACTATCAAGTGATCAGGCCTTACATTAAGAGAGATTGAGGTCGAAAGGTCCTTGAGTCAAGAAAAGACTGAGATCATTTGAATCAAGAGCTTAAACTAAGCTCAAGATAAGCAAGAAGTATTAAGGCACGTTTGGCACGACTTCTGTTTATTGTAAAAAAGCTTTCGAATGAAGTTATCTTAAATAGTATATAGTAACTAAGCCCCTATTTGGGGCAACTTTTTTTTGGCTTTGTAGAAAAAATCAGAACGTTGGAGCAGTAACTGTCTGACAACATGCTTCATCCTACCATGCCAAATTTGATATTGCAAAGTTCGAATGCCATATTTACCCACTGAAGCAATCACTTTCCCATTTCTCCATTTTAGCTCAGCCGTAGACGCATAAGTGTAGCTTACAACATTCTCTCCGTTGTGCAGAGTCGTTGATTGTCTGTCGGCGACTTTCCCTGTCGGATACCCAACTCCGATGTTCACAGATCTTTAGCTGGTAACCTCTTTGCTGCACTTTCCATTTAATGAAGCACCCAGGGCAGTGACAAAGCCCTAGTTCTCGCCGAAAGTAAAGATCGGCTCTCGATAATGGTGGTGTCCATAAGCTTTACCCGTCCGACGCGCAAACAATATCACATTTTCTTTAATCCCTTCTCCAAAATCCATGGAGTCATTCTCAAATCAGATCAAGAGTTCGAACCTACTTTTCACATACCTTTTCATTCTCTTCATTTTTTACAACTCCATATAAAATTCTCACAGATAGGTGACGTTCGGGGTCCTGGTTCGTCCAGTACACATGACTGCCCAAACGACTCGAGTTCCAAAAAATATGCGAGATGGAACCCAGCAGAGAGGAGAATATTTTTTGCTGCCCGTGAGACCGCCATTGCGAAGGTCATCGACACTGTAAGTGTTTCACGAAGCACACCTGGGAGCGTGTTATTACGCTTTTTAACTCCATCTCCGGCCACAATTGGAGCAAACAACAACTTCGCAACCATTGGGATGCAATGCGTCAAGAACACAAATGCCTCATTGAGCTGTTGGCTTGTACCGGGGTCGAATACAACCCATCGACGGACCGGATCGTAACATCTGACGAATGGTGGACTCGAAAAATCAATGTACGAAGTTGCGAATGGGTACCACAATACGTAAATAATGACTAAGTCACTTGCATTTGTGTACTTTGTAACCTTGGCTAAATCCGAACCGTATCCATGAAAACGACTTGCATTTAGATAAAGACGGAGGGGTTGTTTCAATCTTTGATTGGAGTTGGGTCTTGCTCTGTCGAGTTCCCGCAGTTTAGGAATTGGTCATGTTATCGAAAATGTGGGATTATGCAGTATGTTGATGAGTTATGTGTGTTTTCCATATATAGGATTCCCTCTGACATTTATTAGCTTCAATAAGTTGTGAGAAGTGGTAGTGATTGATTCAATAACTTAGCCGCTTAAGATGTCTAACTTTATAATGCTCATGCCTGCTGCTCTACTCATTTTTCTTGCTGTTGTGATCTGTTTTAAGTGCACTAGAATTTTTGAATTGAAAAATAAGCATAGTTGTTATTAAAATTTGATAATGAGTTCATTTGACTAAAAGTGATAGTTGTTTATAGCTTGCACTGAGGTACTTAGGTTCCTTAAATGTGGTTAGGTTCATACGCTTATAACATTGCTATGCTGTTTCTTGTTAACTTGTAAGGAATATCTCATTATTATTCCATCTTGTGTTAAGAAAATGCCCATATTTAGCTCAAGTCTTTCTCTTCTGTTCACAATGGGATTTATAGTTCCACAGGTAGTGTCCATAAGATATACATTAATATAACATAGAAAGTGAGAAGTTCAATCTTTTACTATAATCATGTTAACACCTGTTGACAACTATGTTGAAATTACGAAGTTGCGAATCAAATGCCATAGTACAAAATAGTGTTATCCCCTATAATCGAATGCCACAACTATTTTTCGTTAATCTATGTATTGTACGGTGTCAGTGACTTTATAACGTTTTCGTTACCAACTCACTTGCATTTATTTTATTCTGGTAATCGTTATTGTAGGAGAACAAGAACTACAAGGATTTTAAAGATAAAGATGTCAGCTAGATCTATATCCGATATCGTCAATTTTTTGGCGATAGTTATGACGGTGACAAGTACGCAATGACCCCAACAAAATTATGTCAAACGGGCTTCGATTTGTTCGAGGACAGTGCAGTTGAAGACCACAAGGATGCAATTCCTGTTGATGGGGAGAGAACTGATTCGAGAGATGAGGGAGACGAAGAGAAATGTAACTCTAGCATGAATGTTTCCAATGCCAAAAGCGATGAAAAAAGAAAGTCGGCGATGACTTATTTTTGCTCGGGAGTTGTCATTTTCCATTGATCGGGCAAACAGTGCCACCGAGGAAGTGGCGGCGAAGATAAATAAAATTATGGCGCCGACTGAAAATGTTGGAGTTGCCTGTGTCAAAGAGTTGCTTGCAAGTGGGAGACTCGAGCGACGAACCCTCTTGTACTTTTACGCTTGTATGCTTCTTGCACAAAAACGCTATCGGGATATGCTCGACGTCATGTGAGACGCTAATGAGAAATTTGAATAGATTGAGTAGCAGTTTAATAAGCGCAACAAATCACTCCATTAGTGACACTACCAGCTCTAATACTTGTGTGTTTTTCTTATTTTTCCTTTTCCCCCATGACAATTACAGCTTTCTGTACATTTACCTATGTATGTTTACATTCTCTTCCGTTTCATATGTGATTATGTTGTTTAGATTTGTTAAAAAAAATTTACTTTATTTCTAACCACAAAGAGTACATGTATGATAGACAACTCTTGCAGATAATGTAATCATTTTTGGAATCTTCCAGCACTAGTTGAAAAAAGTTTAACATGTCCATTGTCATGCTGCTTTTTTTTTTGAATTGTTTGTACAACCTTCATTGAAAGGTCAATCAAAGAAAACGCTTACCTACCACATTTACTTCTCTATAAATTCAATTGCTTTGAACAAGGAATAATGATATGTGAAGTCCCTAGGTTAGTAACACAACTTCGTACTGTTATAAAAATTTCTTCATCTCGTGTAGGAAAAAAAACCATTTGTTATTCCTCAATTATACATTTGTTATTCCTCAATTATACAATGGATATCTAAACTTCAATTGTGTGCGAGGAACAAGAAGTCAATGATGATGAGTTTTTTAGCCAACTGGCGGATGACATAATAAACTGAATTATTTATTGTAGAATCGCATACAACGACGCGAGAAACTATTATCGCAAACAATGGCATCGTATTCGAAGATTTCATTTTTCTAGAAATGGTTACATATTTATGAAAAAGCAATGGAAGAGAACAGACATATTTGCTATCAAGAATTCTGAATGTACCCACAACTATTGCGACATTTTATAAATATTCTACGTGACGATTATGGCTTACGCAATAGCCAGCAGATAGATATATACGAGCAATTTGAAATGTTCTTGTGCATATTAGCGCATGGAAATGGATATCGGCGGGTGACAATTATATTTAATCATTCATTACAAACAGTATGACACTAATTCAAAGAGATTTTCCATGTCGTCGTTGCGTTATCGACACGTCTCATACAACCCAGTTCGAACTATAATGAGGGCGAGGATCCCTACAGGTCGGACTCGACTAAGCATACCATGTTTCAGGATTGCATTGGCGCTATTGGTGGAATGCATATGAAGTTGTGCTACCATGTCACGAGTGTGTGAATTTTATAGGTCAAAAAGGTGTACCGATACAAAATGTGTTGGCCGCATGTAATTTTAATTTATGTTTCATGTTTGTGCTTGCTGGCACCATCAGGAATAGGCACGACCCTCGAATACTAGCTTGTCTTATATATAGTCCAGAAATTCACTTTTCGCTACGAGTGCCGGGTAAGTATTATTTGGTTGACTCCGATTTTACTCATCAACCGGGATATATGACCCCATACAAATGATCAGATATATTGTACCATATTCAAGAGTTCCGCGACGATGGAACATGTCATCATCTGCATTTTCGAAATGCTCGTGAGATTTAACTACAAACACTTTTCATGCAGAAATGTTATTGAACGTGCCTTTGGTGTGTGGAAGCAAAGATGACAAATTCTTGAATGTATGCCTAGCTATTCATTTCAAACACAAGTTGCAGTTGTCGTCACAACGATGGGTATTCATAAATTTTTACGTCGTTTTGGATTTGTGGACAAGACGTTTATGAGGGTAGAGATAGATAATGGTGCATCCGAGGTGGAGCTACCTACCGCTGAAGACGAAATGCATGTTGAAATGAATGCAACTGAAATGCAGCGAAGTGAGTCGGACAGACTTCGCGATTATATGGCAAAGCAACAATGACAATATAATTTTTACGGAACACAACATTTTGCACATGTGTAGTGTTCTACGAATGTAGAAAAATAAATTGATATATATGTTGACGTTAATATTTTTCAATTTGCTTTATATCAAAAGTGTCATTTTTCACTTATTCAAAACCATATTTTTTTAATGTCAATAGTTTCAAAAAAAAAAAAAAAGGAGGAGGGCAAACATGTAAAAATGCACTAAATTCCATTTGATCCAAAACAAGTTCACTATAGCGAGTCCTCGTTGATGTGATGTGATGTGAGAATGCATTTTTGGGGGAAAGAATGTGGATCAAACGGAGTGTTTGTTCTAAAATAACTTTCTCTTCTCTAATAGCTTTTAGAGAAAGTTTCATCAGGGCTAGATTCCTTTTAAAGTGTTCCTAATTAAAAGAAGTCCTTTATAAAATTAATTAAACTGTTCAAAAGCAACTTTTCGATCTCCAGATCTTTTTTTGATTGCTCCAAAATCGTGTAAAACGGGTTTTACATTTTTTTTTTATATATAGATATGATGGGTTAGTGTCACTCGTGACTACATACAGTTAGCCCATGTTTAATTCCCTTTACTTTAACTTAATTTATTTATCATACTCATTTTCAATTACATTTACACAATAAAATATTTTACACGTAAATTTAAAAAAAAATTTTACTTTTTAACCACACATTCTCCAAAAAATACTATTCAAAACATACTTTTTTAAATTAAAGACCGCCATATAATTCTCTTATATGTTGAACAAGAAACAAAGTGGAGTTGATAGGCCAACCTGCATTTGCTATTGACTGTGGCCTAGGTGTTTCATTGACTGGCTGCTTCGCCGCCCCCATTTATTTTAGAATAATGTTATTTAGTCACATTGAGACTATAACTCCAATTTATGTGGCTCAAATGTTGTATTATGTGATAGATTAAATGAAAATGTGTAATTAAATGATTTATTTTATTTAACATATCATTTAATACCACATAGATTTAGATTAAAATTTTAGTGATGCTAAATAACATTACTCTTTATTTTAAAATTATTAACATTTTTCATTTTGCCAAGCTGAAAATTGATAAATTTCTCTGCCTTTGTTTGACCATTCGTTCAGCTTTAATCGGAAAAAATAGTCGTCGAATTGAATGATTTTGTGTGAAAACATGTGCTTTGACCACTCAAATTTCCACAAAAACGCTGCCAGAGAATAATCTAGGTAGAACCATGAAACGAGGCAAATACGTAATTGATCTTTCTTCGTTTCAAACTAAACTTTTTAATTTTTATTAATTCTTAGAAATATCAGAAAAATAAGCGTCAAACACTCGTTGATTTACACGAATATCGAGTACCGAAGAAAGTGAAAAAAAAAATCTTCTAATTTTTAGTACTATTCAACCACCAAAAAACAATAATTCTACATCCAAAGTTTAAATATTAACTATATATATATATATATCATCCAGTTTAAATAAACTATAAAATTTGAAAATAAAACTGTCCAGTATCAATCTTGAATTCATGATTGCTTTTGGTGCGACATTGTTAGGTGGAAAATCGTGTTTTCAATCATGCATATGTACCTAGGGACCAAAATAATTGAACATTGTGTTACCTAATTAGTCAGTTTGAAATGAAAATAATTAATTTTGTGTTTTCTTGATACGAATAGAAAAATTAAAAGAATACATTATAATGCACAATTTAAGAGTATTAACTATAATTAACAATGAGTAGAAAAAATGTTCGATGACGAGGAATAAGGTTTTATCGTTTTTTAAGAATATCAACTATAATTAACAAAGAATAAAAAGATTGTCTGAATAACGTGGAATAATATTTAATATTTAATTGGCTTCTAGAACTGCGACAAGTACATAAGAAGGTGATGAATATGCTTTTTTTTTTTTTTCATTTTTATTCTCTTTATTAGTTTTTTTAAATAGTAAGCCATGTTTGGTTTTATTAAAAAAAATTGATAAAAATTTAAGTTAAAATTAACAGTTAATTTTAATTATACATTTTATTGGATCCATTTTTTTTAAAAAAAATAAAAATTCAACCACAAATATCATCTATCAAAATATATAAAAATCTCATTTTAGTAAAAACCAATCAAAAGCTAAATGTTATTGGGTGACATTTTTAATTGTTATGAGTCTAGGTACAAGTGCACAACTAAATTATTTTTCAACCACACATTTTGTAAAAAAAAATTATTTTTCATGCTTCCCAATAACGTTTTCTTATCTTCAACCATGCATTCTCAAGGAAATCACTTTTTAAATAATCATTTCCCCCACAAACACTTAATTAAGTGAAAAGTAGATCATGCTTCTCTAAGAACACTTGCATAGCATTGTTTTCGATCAATTTTTATTCACTAATATATTGATGAAATTGTGAGAGTTTTCTTCAATATCGTGATTCTAAGTTTCGATATTCGTGCTCAAATCAAGTTTTTAATACTTAATTCTAACATTCTTAAGAATCAACAAAAAAATTTGAAGTGATTATGCACGAAATTATCATAAAATCAACATGACTTTGATTGCATCTCCGTCCATCGTTTCATTTTATATTCCATCCACACTAGAAGTTGAATGGAAAGTCACGTGAATTTCAATTAAGCCCTCCTTTTCTTTATAGAGATTAAAATCAAATTTTTAGCAGGTTTTAATGAAAGTTAATAAAATGTGTGATTGAAAAGTTGTAGACTATGAATTTTGTGATTAAAATTAATTGTTGATTTTGACTTCGATTTTAATAAGGTTTTTTTAGTATTACCAAACAGGGGCTAAGATAATTTGCAAAAGTCATCAATATTTTTGGTCATGCATTTACAAATCCATTTTTTTTTCTTTTTAAAAAAAAAACTATACTTGCCCTTCACGGCTCCAAACGTAGGATAAAGATTTCTACTTAATATATAACTATAGCCACCAGTCTACATTCCAACCTTTAGTTGATCATCTCGCAAACCAAATTATTAATATTCTTCATCCCCTCTCTCTCTCTCTCTCTCTCATGGAGAATTTTCAAACCCTATTTCAGTCATCTTCTTCAAGTTCCCATTTATCCTTATTGAACATGGTAAATTCTCAAGCACACGCTCAACTCCAAGATCATGACAAGGGAAATGGATACTCGAGCCTCACGACAAGTATGGAAATTCCCGGTTCGAGTATTTCAGGTGTTACTCAGAGTAACAGCCTTACCGGGGTGGAAACTGACATGAAAATAGGTAAGAAAGGGGGAGACAAGAAACCAAGAAAACCTAGATACGCTTTTCGAACAAGAAGCCAGGTCGATATACTTGATGATGGATACAGGTGGAGAAAATATGGCCAGAAGGCAGTGAAGAACAACAAATTTCCAAGGTTTATTTTCTTGTTTGATTTATAATTTACTATATATATAAAAATTAGAAGTGTATATTTGGACTTAAATGAAGCAAAGAATTAATATGCAGACAAATTGAAAAACTTCTTATATATTGCAGCCACATTAAATTTCCTATAACTAAAATGTGTACTTTTTTATTAGTATGAATTTTCAATATTTTAATTGAATTAAATATTTTTTAAATCTAGATTATTTGTGAGATTTAACTCTACTACTACTATTGCTCTATTATCAGTTTTATCTAGATAGTTAATAATGTATTATACATGAAATTATCCTGTACAAATGTTTAGGTTTTTTAATATGTTGACAACAAGCTTATTCTGAAAAATGTATAGTTTATAGGTCAGTAACTAAAAATAAATTTTCTAGATAAATAGTACATTGCTTGTTATTGGTAAATTTAAATTCATATATTTTCTTTTTGCATTTTGGGCAAAAATATGTAATATAATTTTGCTTTGTAACTAATTATTGCTTGACAAGTTAAGAATGGAGAAATTAAAGTATTTCTTGCTAGACAGCAGCAAATATAAATTATCCAAAGCTTACAAGTATTTTTTGTTATTTCTTCCTTCCATAATTAGGTCAAAAATGCTATGCTGTATGTACTTTTATTTAATTATGAGCTTTAAATGATTTGTTTGGTAGTATAGACTTAATAGTACTACGCAAACAGTTCTGCTAGAAAAATAGGCTCAATGACAGACTTTTTGACACATGCATTTGGTAAATTTTCATTTGCAATTAAACAAAAAATTGCGAAGTCTGTAAAAAATGTCCCATCACTGAACATGTTCAAGCAACATTATTCCTACACAAAATTATTGAAGAACAACTTAAAATCTTATCTATTATATTGTCCAATATTATATTATCTACCTTATCAGATATGTTCTAAATGTGATGCAATCCTCCGCACCAATGATTATGAGTAATTGAAGCAAAGAATTAGTAACGAACTTGCCTCATTTTTAATACATGCAGAAGTTACTATCGATGTACGTATCAAGGTTGCACCGTCAAAAAGCAAGTCCAAAGGTTATCTAACGATGAAGGAATAGTAGAGACAACCTATGAAGGAGTGCATTCTCATGCAATTGAGAAGTCTACTGATAACTTTGAGCACATCTTGAGCCAGATGCAAATTTTCCCTTCAGTTTGAATCTTGGGCTTCTCAAGTATATATTGAATGAATATCCTTCAAAATATATGGAAGATGTGTCTTTTAATGTAGATATTTCAATAAGTTGTATACCCTAAATGGGTAGACTTAGATTTCCATATAAAAGAGTTGTTCATTTATTTTTATTTGATATTAACGATATTAAATTTGATAGGTCTCTATTCGTAATTAGCTATTCCTTAGATAAAAATTAAAAAACTACAACATCTTGGCAATTTTTGTTCTAGTCTTGATTTGGGAATCCAATGATGGCTCGAATGGGTTCCACTTCCAGTCATTTTAATGTTCTTATAGGTTTATTGCAATTCATAAGATATCACACGATCACCCTTAATAACCATTTAAAGCCGATGAATATATCAATTACTGTTATAAAAGAGAGAATAAGAGAANCCTTAGATAAAAATTAAAAAACTACAACATCTTGGCAATTTTTGTTCTAGTCTTGATTTGGGAATCCAATGATGGCTCGAATGGGTTCCACTTCCAGTCATTTTAATGTTCTTATAGGTTTATTGCAATTCATAAGATATCACATGATCACCCTTAATAACCATTTAAAGCCGATGAATATATCAATTACTGTTATAAAAGAGAGAACAAGA